>JAGDQP010021292.1:2124-27920 GCA_022664845.1 Lepisma saccharinum
CTTAAACGTCTATTTCCTTCTGTTTTTTAAAAATATTTTCTAAATTGTAGTCAAACATACAAAAAATCAAGCAAACAGTATATTCAAGCCATCACATGTAGCCGTGTATTTATTGTACAAAACATGGGTAGCACAACTCTCGGCTTGTTTCGTTATTCTACAGGTTAAACCAACAAAACCCTTCTCACCAAGAAACAGTCGATCTAGGGTCTTGGTACACACATGCATCCAGAAACGAATTAAGAGCTTTCGACCTTTTTTGTTTTTGCTACAGCATCTTCGTACAATGAGATGTATGTTTCTACGTATGATCGTTCGAATCCCTTGTCATTCATGCGTTTTTACCTCTTTAAAATATAAACTGTATTTGTGTGTATGTTCATTAAATACAAATCTTTAATGCAGCAAATATATTCTAAAAACGTTTAATTTAACCAGTGGTTATATGTCGCATCCGTATAAAAATGAACAGCGGTATCGTCATGTGCAGCTAGAAAACCTGTTATATATTGTGTACTAATTTTTTACAAAAGTGCTTCCCATTTCCCTGCTCGACCAATTACAAATCTATATGCATGTTTAATTTACGTATGCTAAATGCACATCTGTGCTTGGTATAATAACATTCCATGCCCTGCCAATCACTAATCTATATGCGTGGTTAATTACCGGATGCTAAATGCACATCTGTGTTTATTATAATAAAATCCATGTCCTCCCAATCACAAATCTATATGCGTGATTAATGACCGAATGTTAAATCCATATCTGTGCTTATTATAATAAAATTCCATGTCCTGCCAATCATAAATCTATAGGCGTGATTAATTAGCAAATGCTAAATCCATATCTGTGCTTATTATAATAACTTTCCATGTCCTGCCAATCCAACGACCAGATTTAAATTCTTATCTGTTTGTCAAATCGACTATTAGCTATTCATATACGTGGTACAGTATTAGTCTATGCATTTGCCTGTGTATTAGACACCCGACTTATCATTAGCTCATATCTCACATTTATTTTGAATATGTAAATACGAAAATGTCCACTATTGCTGCCTATTAGTGTGTTCAATTGTTTATTCTACCATTACATAGGTGGACTATTTTGATTAATCAGATACGTCGTTGAACATACCAATGGTGTCGTAGCTTTAGTACAGATGCATAAACCTATTGCCGTTGCACAACTCTGGTAATGCTCACTTGCTCATCTACAGAATGATTAATATTCGTAATTTACGTTGGAACTTTTAATTACCCTAATTCAAAAGTAACATTCTCAACCGAGAGATGCTCATGCAGTGGAAACTCTACTAAACCGCAATGCCGATATGTCAGCTGTTATTTCCCCATTTTTGCAGTGTACAGAGATCCCTTGCTTACAGCAATACTCAAGCATGCTATACCTTGTAACGTATATGACCCATCTACAATGATCCTTCACCATGTTGGACACATGTAGCCAGCACGACTAATACGGCCATATTCCGTTAAGGAGGGTTTAATATTTTTATTTCTATATATGTACATTCTCGCCTAACATATTAAACTTGCTTCGTAAACACAAAAGATACAAGCATTGGCGTATTCATTTCCCTTGTGTCAGTTTCCTATAGCCGACTTGTGAGTTTTTAGCAGGGGTTGCCAGCTGACAGTACGCCTAAGAACGTTTATTCTTAGTTATTCAACTATCCATGCTTTCAGTGTTTGCCGTCGGTTCATCAACAAGAAAGATACATCCATTGTCTTTCATGCACATTTTAATGTCTGGTGAACCGCTTGTGACGTTTAGCTACGAAGGTTGGACACCGCGCAGTATGAACGAACACGTTTCTCTACATTTGTGCTTTACTATTCCTATTAGGCTGGTAATAAATAAAATTACACTCCATTCTACAGTCATCCCGTTAACAAGGATTTTATTTTCCTGTAGTGTACATGTCAAATTGCATTATACGCATTGTCCTATATTCTGATGACTGATCGCCTTTTTCTATGAATCTGACATTAGTTATCTACCAACTCAACCATTGCTACAGCATTCCCCAGCATAATAGCGTATTCAGGAATTTTCAGCATTGACAGCCAGAGGGTGCTACAACCATCAAAATGTTATTCATACAGCGAAATAATATTTTTTATTATTGCAAATACTATTTTATATTGGTCAACTGCCATTCACAATTCCGGAAATTGTAACAGTTTATCTAAAGACCTATGACCCGTCAGGTACTGTTTAACTAATTATTATTTTATATGTGTAGCGTTGTCAGTGTTTAACGACCATTGAGTACACCAGCCAATTCCGTACGACCACTAACGTTGGTACTTGTTAACGCTTAGTATGCTATTCTTATAGAGCTAGTACTATTCAACACGTTTATTCCATTAAAAGTATTATCCCTCTGCGTGAACTAGACTGCTTGTACAACGCCTCCGCTCTACCTTTAGCAAAGCCGATAACTGAGCTGCACCTACCTAATACAGGCATACACTGTTCATGTTCCTAGTTGCAATTCTAATTACCTTCCAGTAACGTAATCCCCACCATCAAAAAAATTCCCGGTTCAATGCATGCACAAAAAATGTTCAACAACGCATGGCTACATACCCACGGGGCTGGCAAGCATCTTGCATATACACACGATCGCGTTGCTTGCTTCACTGCAATGCCATAAATAGGCTAAGATCCTCCACCCAGAACGAACCAACGAACGAAGGCGGAAATTGACGATCTTGACTTAAATTAATATACTATATATTACTCCGACAAACATTATCCTTTCTCTTAACATGTCCGATCAACAATATATATTTGTTTCTTCATTTTTCGGGTAACATACGTTCATGAACATCATTCATCTTATTCACGCTTCAATACTAGCTCTGACACATCCCTTGTCACTGGACAGACTGTTACGACCCCTTTATTCGTCAGCCTCAAAGTAACCGCCAATCTCCCATTCTTTATCTTTTTCTTTTTAGAAAAACTGTCAACTTTAGTGTTGTAGTCTTCTTGGAAAAAAATGACAAACGACTGCGCTTCCCCCACTACGTAACACAGTCCTTTCGCAAAACCATCCATCACCGTATTATCCGTCAGCGCTGTCAGCCACTCGTACTCTTTTACAAAGCATGCCCAAAGATCATCAATCTCCCCTTTGTGCACCATAATCCTACATGACAGGTGAACATGGTACTTTTCAGAACAATAGAGGCCGTATTTCAATGGACACACACAAAGTGGGCCACACTCTACTAGTTGAATCATAAAAGAAAGAAAGAAAAGAAATGAGAAAGAAAATAAAGTTAAAAGAAATACAATGTATTATGACACAATAGAAACTAGTTTAGCCAAAACATAGGAAGGGATGCCGGACAAAAAGAAAGGAAGGAAAAAGCGCAAAATAATCCCTGCATAGAATTGTCCTCTCAAAAGCTTTTCCATGTACCTGCTGGCGTTCGCATTATCCCCCTTTTCTTTTCTTTTCCTTTGAACGGACTCAAGAGCTTTGAGTCATTCGTTTGCTCTTTAAAGTTGTCTCTCTTTCTCTCTCTCTCTCAGAGAAAGAATTCTTAACAAGAATTTGAAGAAAGGAACTTTTCGCGGTCAAGAAGCAATTGAGTTTTCTGTCTTTAATACATCAAATATAAAAATAGTTACAACTGAAAAGATTTTCTAAAAATAAAACCTTCGCTCTGAAGAACGGTAAATTCCGTCTAAATTCATCATATTAAAACAACAGTATCATAGCGTGATCATCATTAACTAGAGTGTACAAAAATAATACAAAAAGAATGTGTGTCTATTAAAAGGAAAACTAAAAAATGGGGAGTGGGTTATTTAAATAAAATACATATCAAAAGAATAATTAAACATCACGAATATGTATCATTTAGTGCCGTTTAAATAGCATTGTTCCAAAATTAAAGTTACAAAGAACACTCTTAAGCTAAATTCATAGCATGCGAGCTGCTAACAAGAGGCAATATGTTAAGAGGCGTAACAAGAAGCCTAACAAAAGCACTAAATTCGTATATGACCAAATTCTTAGGAATTACAGGTCCCAAGGTATTCAAACAATGTAAACACAATTAATAAATCTGTTCATTGAGTGCATAATCGACAAAATATCCACAGGAAAACAAAGCACAGATTCAGGGAAATGACAACTAATTACACATTCGATCATTCAAATTGCAAGAACAGACTTAAAGCTGAAATGACAATAACAATAAATACTGTGTAGATTATACGGAATACATAATGTTAGTTAATAAACATTTTTACATACAGCTCTAACAAATTACCATAAGCTATACAAATTAATTTAATCAACAGGTAACAGTGTTCAATGCTCATACTTGCGAAAATAATATTTTCCAGTCAATACAGTGTTTTCATCGTTCTTTGACAATGCAGTGTTGCGTACGTGTACGTATAGCGGTTTATTACTAAATTTATTACATTAAAAATAGCGATTAATTCATAATGGAGGTTAGTATATAAAATAAAAAAAAGAAAGTACGCACCTTTCCTACTGATGCAATTCACGAACTGCTATCAATGAAAATGATAGCAATCAAACTGTTCTTTGAAAATTTCGCCAGATTTCTACTTTCACCTATCTATTACAATAAATTGGGTATCAAAGTTTTCTTCGTAATTCTCAGACTAATTCACAAAGTAAAAATGAGTAAACATAGGGCTATAACTGAAAAATATGTTTTCCTCATTCATATAGACATACATATTTCATTTCTAAGAAGCGCAAACAACACAAATACCCAGGTTAAACTATACTCCGTAAAACGTTAACAAAAGCACTGGTAAATCAACATTAGCTTACCTAGAGCTTCAGATCATTAGTTGCTTTTGGGCGGAACATCCATTATCATCATCATTTTTAATAATTTAGCAAGCATCTGTGTTGTATTTACCCACGTTAAATTCTATGATCCAATTTTATCATGTTATTTTCAACCAATAAAACGCACTGGTAATTCCCATTCGTTCACCTTGCTCTGACACGTGGTCAAAACCTGCCTTCCTGCAAAATACCCATCACGGTATATTATTTAAATAATTTAGCAAATATTCCCCAGGTCTGCATTAAGAAACTGTAAAGAGGTAAGTTCTGAGTTTAATTCCCGGCACTGACTTCAAATTTCACCAGAGTTTGAGCCTACAGTAAGACACAATCTGAATTATCATGGGATTACACAAGTTCCTTCTGATATTCTCTCCCATAGCTTATTCCGGCTTCAGTTTTATAGGCCACAATAGAGAATATTAAAAGAAATAGCGCATCAAATCTCACAATAAAGTTGTAAACTCAACAAAATTATTTTAACAGAGAGATTCAATTATAAATGCCGTAGTATGATTCAAAAATTGGAATAAAAGAAAGAATCTCGGATTCAAATCCCGGTTGAGACATAAATATGTCTGATCCTTGATATTAGCTACTATGTGATGCAAAGGCCATCGTAGAATATTATCTTCAACATAACACTATCTAATAAGAATATAAGATAATTAAAATTCAAAACAAAGTCAATCAATCACTTCTCAAACACAGAAACTGTTAAACAGTAAAGCCAAATGCTTCATTCGTAGTATTTATATAACTGTAAATTCTTCTGAAATTTTCTTTAGCATTACGAAGAGAAACTAAAGATTCAAAAAGGTCTTCCTCGAAACAGGTCTAATCTGTTTCTCCTTTAAAATCTTTTCCGCAAACACCGCAGCTGCAAACTAACTATACGTTTTTCCTACTTGATATAAATCGTTAAAACCTCCTCTCGCTAGTTAAAAGGAGAAAAAGACACAGTTAAAGTTATAAAATATATTTTTATGACAGCATAATAAAATGAATTGACGACTCCTCGTAATGTACAGTATCTCATTATTTGACCAGAAATGTGGTTTTCAGTTTTGAAAAGGATTTATACCTATGTTTTTACATTTCCTTCTCTTTTAGCGGCCCCTCTCGCAAGCAATTGCTCGCACTAAAGCAATTCAGCCTTGATCCACAATAAATGCAGTACCGAAAATTTTCTAAACAGGTAGCTTTTATTGTTCTACTGGCTCTTGCAGCTACCTCTTTTCATTTTCCGAAAAATTCTTCATCTATAAATCAAGGATCATAAATTTCAACTTCCGTTGCAAACTTAGAAGCAAAACAAATGAAAAAAAGTTCAATATTATCACAAGGTCCGTTTAGCAAGCAAAATTCCAACATATCCTAATTGCTAGTAATACAAACAGTAGCAGGTACATAAATCTATTTCTTTTGTCTTCTCACAATAACTTACTTGCAATAAAACCATTACGGTTTGTTCGCAATAGCTTTCTGGTTTATTACACTATTGAGATAGGATACCTCAAAACGGGTGTTTTAAACAAAAAAAAGTTAGGATCTCACTTCAAAAGAAAAATGATAGGGTTCTTTCTTGTCGCCTTTATGTTTTAATACATGGCAGCCAAAAGCAATTCAATACAAAGAAGCTATAAACAACGGTATTTTGACCGCCTTCTGTGATCTATAGACAGCTGCAGAAGAGAGAAATTTTCTAAAGTTCCCTGACCACCTAAGGCGTAAGACAACGATAATTCTATTAGCTATAAAAATAAGACGCAAATATCTTAGCAAATTAGAATCTCTCAAGTTTCAGTTAAAGAATACGTTTCCATTGGTTCATGCTAATATCACTACAGCAATATCATTCACAGAAAAAAATCTTTTATAAGTAAAGTTAGTCTCAGAAAAAGTGCGATGTAGTAGATGCATTTCAGTTGTCCAAAAAAATCATAAGTTCCAGTATATATAAAGTAACTGTGTTTAACTTAAGTGATGAATCTCAGAGTATTTGTTACTAAAAATTATTATCTGATACACTATAAAAAAATAAAATGCAAAAAATTGAAATCATTTTGCGTTCTATGATTTTCACAGGTGCTTTATATCGGGTTTCGCGGGCGTTCCCGAGTGGCAACATGGCGGCAGACGATCAATATGTTGTTTGCTAATTTAAATAAAACAATAATTAAAAAAATTACTGATTATGACGTATCTTCTCCACTGTTACACATACAACCTTCTAAGCTCTAGGGTACCTTCCATACTGTTCTACGATGCCCCATACCAACCACAACCTGCTAGGTATAGTGGTTAAGCCTAGAAACCGGTTTAAACACGCCCGCCGTTCTCTCCGAGAAAGTGTCACATCAACTACTATCCTACGTCGATTCAAAAGTGGTCCATCGCACGTTTCACGCAAGGAAAAAAAATGAAAACTGTTATATTCCAGATACTTTGGTAGGAAACAATTATTTTAAGCTTCAGGAAACTTTAACTGCCTTTGTTATTTTGTTTTGTTTGCTTCGTTTCGCTGAAAAGCGGGTTTCATCTTTGTTTTACTCAGTTTTTAAGTTCAATTCAAACTCAGTTTAACTGTTTATTGCTTCTTATGAACAATAAGACTATTATATAAAATTTAAGTATATAATTTACATCTTCTATGATATTATTATTTCACATAAGTTGATTCACATAACTTCAGTTAATCAGAAAAATAACCGGAAATCACGGAGACTATAATGAAACTGCCTCTTATGCAATTCAGCTGTAGTGTGATCTCATAATATTCCCGGATACAGGAGCACCACTATAAACGTAAATTCCGGAGGACCCCACTATCATGGTAGTTTTGCGGGACCACTGCAAACGTGATTTTCTTCCCCGGGTGCAAGTGTCCCAATATAATTGTTTAGTATGTAAAAGTCTTTGCCTCCGAAAACTAAGGTCCAAAGGTCGTATTCCAATGCTTATGATTACTGCACGAACTTAGTGTTGGGATGGTACTAATGTAATAAAAAATGTAAGTAGGGTATCACTAATACATAGGCGGAACTGTACATGATAAACTATTAATAAGCACCTGAGTAAAGGATTAATGGTTGTCGTTTACCGTCATAGAGTCAGCCTAGCTCCTTAGCATTTTTTCTGTTTTATTGACTATAAGGCAGATACATTAAGTATACTAATACATATCGTTTGTAGCAGCGTGTTTAACTTACATAGTAATTAACTCTATAATACAAAACTATATTTCATATACTTGTTACATCATTAGCTAATATTATGTATAACAAAACTATATTAATGTCTATTCATCTAAAATTTTCAAAAAATTTGCAAACAACACTCTCCCATTGCAAGCTTGTAATATTCTTTACTTAGTTCTTTTCAAAATGTCTAGATAATCTTCTGATAATACAGTATCACTACTTAAGAGGTAACACACCGTATCTGCAATGTACCTGTGTTGTGTTTTGTTTTCGGATACCATTCATAGTCTGGCCACAAGAAAAAGTGATAAGTAAAATAACATATTGGCTTACGGCATATTATGCTTAACATTGTCTGACAGGGTTGCCAAACTTTAACTATCGACGGACATTCTGTTAATCTATGTTGCAACGTGTCTTCTTGATTACATTTTACACATTGCGCACTATTAGTTTTTTGATATCATACATTCGTTTCTGAGTAGGAATTATATCATGTACCACAATATACCAGAGACTTTTTACTTTATGAGACAAAAAAACTACTGTGGATATTACGCCATATCAAATGCCACCTTTTATTTGAATTATTTTGTATTACTCTGATGTCACACATTTTAACTTTTGTTTTAATTAAATCCTTACACACCAATTTTGGCGTCAAATAACTTTGCTGATCCATATCAGACATATAACTACATTCATTTATTATTACACTAGTAACTTCAAACCCTTGTTGATAATATTTAGAATTTTGTCATTTGGGGGCTTGTAACGACTGTATCCAACAGTGTACCCATTGACACGTAAGTGTTTCTTCCATAAAAAAACAGTTTGTAATTGTATGTCAGGAATATCACTTTACTCTTAATTATTATATCAATAAGTTGAAGGCCACCTTGATCATAATACAAATGTAACACCTCTCTAGGTCTCTCTAGGTTCCTTCCCATATAAACTATCCAATTATGGATTGTAATTTCTTCCATACATATTCGCCAGCGGGAAAATTTTACTGGCATACCATAGTTTTGCACAAAAGTAACTATTAACATACCAAATGCGTTGCTGCAAGGTTAAATCTCTATACTTTTGCTGCATGCATTGTGATCTAATTACATTAGAAATTGCAGACCATATTGCTTTTTGCTGTTTCGTTTCATCTATGGCAAAATAAATACCAAGTATTTTTAATTGTGTTACTCTTTCATATTTCGCCAGCATATTATTATTAACTTTTGCAGTATCCCACCTATTAAAGGCTAAACATTTTGATTTGTGGTAATTGACGTTAGCTCCACTGGCTCTACATTAGATTGAAACTGTATCTTGTATGAATTCTAGTTGCTTGTAAGATGTACAACCTATTGTTACATCATCCGCAAAACTAAATACATTGATATTTTGAAAATCATGAAGGAGTGGGTCTTTATTACTTAATAACGTGTTAACTAATGGTGTTAATGCTACAGAATAAAGCAACATCGAGAGAGGACAACCTTGTTTGACAGAAGTTTCTATAGGAATTGGTGGAGATAAGTGACTACTAATCTGTAATTGTGACGTGGCCTTACAATACATCATTTTTATGATTTGAATAAAACGGTTGTCGAAATTCATCGTTCGTAGCACCGCATATAAATAGCGATGATCTAGCACAGCAAAAGGTCTAGCAAAATCTATGGAAGTAATAAAGGCTGACATATTCTTTTAGTTCTATAGTATGCACAGAGATCTCTAGTACTACTCAATCCAAAGGAAATGTTAAACATTTTTGAATTGTTGTTTGGTAGCGACCAACAAGCTTTTCACTATACTCTTGTAATCTTTTCATATACACTTTTGATATTAGTTTTATGTCCGTATTCATTAGTGAAATCGGACGAAAACTAGAAATATTACCCTTTTTCCTTTCTTTGGCACAAATATGATAACACTTTCGTTTTGTATTAAGTTACCTTTAGTGATTATCTCATTAGCTATCGCTGTAAATTCTGCAAAAATTATGTCCCAAATTTTCAAATACAAGAGATAGGGGAGTCCAGCTTTTCCAGGACAGCTATTCTTTTTACATTTTTGTAGAATGTTTAAAATTTCATTGTTAGTAATAGGTTGCAACAATTTATCATTTCTTGCTGCGTTAAACCGGTTTTAGCATTAGCTAAAAGAGGTGGCCAGTCTAAATTACTTATACATTCTTGGCTATACAAATTTCTATAATAGTTTACAAACGTGTTCAAATTATCATCAAAGTTTGTAATAATATTACCGGAGTTATCCTGGATTTTGGTAATATAAGATCGTTCAAAACGATTTTTAGAACGAATAAGGTGGTGAAAGGATACTTTCTCATTACCAAAATATTCATTATTCGGAACGTTCTTTGTAAAATTACTACATTGTTTGTTTTGCAGTTGCATTAATTTTGCTTCTACTTTCTTAATTGTAACATATTATCTTTGTGTGCTAGTACGTTTCCACAGATCATTTAGTACACCATATAGATACTCTGTTGTATTTCGAATATTTTTTTTTTTCTTTTCAGCTCCCATCCACCTAAAGAAGGATTGTATACGAGTTTTTGCATATTTACACCACCAATGACTTTTAGTACGAAAATATTTTTGTTGTTTTAACCAATAAGACCATTTTTGCATAAACAGAGCACGTATTTCATCGTCATCTAATAAGAATTGGTTTAATTTTCAAAAAGATGGTCCATTTAATTTTTACATTTTCTCTGCTTTGATTTCCATAGTGATTCCTGCGTGGTCACTAAAGGAAGCTTTCTTCTGCCTTAATATTAGTAACGTTTCGTAACAAATTCCCTGAAATGTAAAATTTATCTAAGCGAGATTCTACTGAACTATATTTGTATGTATAAATTATATCATTTCGTTTTTCAATCCAAACGTCTGACAAATTCATGTTTAACTAATAAGCCTAAGTCTTGACTGAGTTGAAATTCCCTGTTGTACCAGATTCCTGCAATACACAGTTGGCATCACCAATAAATACTATATTATCAAGTTGTGTAAACAATGGAACAATCTCTTCATTATAAAACAACTCTCTTTTTGACCTATTAATAGTACCAGATGGATTGTAGTGATTAACATTTGGGTACCAATATTTACAATCGCGTCATGTCCTCAACAGTCCTGTATTGCATCACTACACAGTTCTTGAAGGAAGAGAATGTGCGGATCATTTATGGAAACAAAATGAATCAGCAAATCAAATTTTCGTTTTGGCAAAATACCATTAATATTAAGAGTTAAAATTCGGAGAATTTTGATAGCATGGTAATAAGACGAAAAACTTGCAGTACCAACATCCCAATGCTACTCTGGCATAAAATTTATATAACACTTTCAACTCACAAAATGATTTTTTAAGCTAATGCCTCTCACGAAAAGTAGCGACGTGTGTTATGTTTCAAGGTTAAAATCAAAGCTCCACAATAGATACACTGAATGAATCATGTTTACTGAGTTAAAGCTCTATTGACTGGTCTTCAAACTTTGTTTATCACGTGCAGATATACCGTGCGGTCAAGGTCACGTTATTTCCATTTAGTTCCTCAGGCAAGCTACTAACACTACATGCATCAAGGTCAGATTCCGAACTTTCTTCTTGCTTTTCCTCTCCACTCTGTTGTGTTGAAGTAACTATTTTATAGATAGTTTCTGTATCACTCGAAATTGTTTCACTTGGTAGCACATTTTTCTGTGAAGGCACTGTTAAAGAATCACGTTTTGTTGGAATACCAAGACACAAGTCACCAGATTTTTCTTGCATATCATCCGTTGTTACATTTGAACTACATACGACATTGCTTTTTTCATTCTCTTCCAATCGTTTCTCAGCACCTAATCCGGGGAATTCTTTCTCGTTGTTTATATTAGGGCACATTGAAAATCAGAAATTATTTCACAATTTTGTTAACGAAAATTTGAAGCATATAGGGGAGTGCGGGGTAACTTTTCACTAAAAATTGCTGACAATATGGATTTAGAAATATTATTCAATTCTCGTCGCTTGTTACCAAGGGGGCATTGACTATACATGTGGCCCTGGGCCTTGCAAGAAAAACACGTTTTGGGCTGTCCCATGTATGAAATAGTGGCTCGAAAACCGTGAATATTTAGTTTCTATGGAATGTCTTGAAATATTTCAATATAAGCAATCCTCACACCGTTTTCGACTGCGAATCGAAATTTTTACAACCATTGTTCATTGACTATGTTTTTGATCGTACCGTATTTACTTAATGCAGAATGTATTTGGGTGTTTTCTATTTCTAGCGATAAATCCAGAATTCTAACTTTCTTTACATTTTAACTTGCGCTACTTAAATTTATAACACTAGCAGCACCGTTACTATGCACAAACGGAAACGGTGGAGGAGTGTTACTTAATAACATTTCATACTCTTCATTCGATTTCAATTTCACATATACACAATATTCACCAGCATTTAACCGTATAGCTGCTAGCTGTTCAAGTTGAATTTTAACCTGTTCACCTAACGAGTCATGTATCATAGCGGGCGTTGGCCGATTATTCTTCCTGTCAAATTCAAACTTCACAGTATGCTGCCGTATTGTCGACATGATTTGTTCTGTTTAATGTAACACTATTTCAAAACTATTAACAAAATACAAAACTTACTACTGCACTATTACCAAACAAATATATAAGTTAAATCCACACAAATCTCACTTTAGTAACTTGGACACAGCGCACAAATACGCGTCTGATATGATTCGAATGTTGTAATGATGGTAGGTGAAAAGATACAGTAAAGACAATTATAACGATTATGAGTGTTATCCTTTATCATACAACCCAATATTTCTATTATAGCAGACGGATCCACTACTCATCCAAATATAGCAGCGATAGTCACTTGGGCTAGTTTCGAAGATACTACAACGACATTCACTATTTTAAATGTATTTGTTCGTGGAAATATTCTAACTATCAAGTTGTTGGAAACAACTAATTCTTATATTTAATGTTTGTTCACTCGAAATACACATTTGGTTACCCGTGAATGTTAACAGTATCAACGTTAGAAGAGAGATAAACTTTCATTGCAAGACCTACCTGTATTTTATCTCACTCTCTCTTCTGCTAATCGTTTATGCTACAGAACTGTATATTACTGAATTTCAACAAGTGCTTGAAATTACACTCTTGTTCAGAACTATCGAAAGATGCATCTTTCCCTAACACAAATAGTTTTCTGCTTATGTTATATCTTATTTTCCTAATCTACTATCATATGTAGATATATAAAAATGTTAATTTCTTTTCATACATGGAGGATAAGACCTTTAAAAAAGATAATTATGAATATAAATTGAATTTCGTACACCGTTTGTTATTGACCAAGAGAGAATACTCCCTAGTCTATACTATTCTTCTCATGTATCATTTCATTTTTGAACGTGGGATCATCAATTACAAATGTCTATCAAACGGAATCTGTATAGTAGGATTTGTCATATAAGTCACGGAGCGAATATTGAAATGTACACGTCGCACGCAGCACTGTGTCTTTCCTGGAAATATGGCTACTGAACTCTTATATGATAATCCTTTCGTACGTTTTAGGGAGGTTTATGAAATCTTGTGGATATTAATAATCACAACTTTCTATCATCAAACATGTAGCTTTCGTCACTTGAATCAAGCAAGATTTTTAGAACCATTCGGCGTCCTCCGAGAACACACATAGAAAGGACTTCCGGTACGCTTTCGCGCAGGCGCAGAGCGTGAACTATAAGTAACACAGACAAGCGAGACTCACAATTACCACGTCCACAGCTCACTCACCCTGGTAATGATTTCACTCTAGAGGATTTACGCACACATGCATTAATTACAATGAAGAGATGGGTTCGTCCCCAGTGGCAACAGACTAGATTACCGATCTACAATCCTTGTGGCACAATCTTTAACGTCGGGTCCAAAAACGTCTTAAACGCCTCACTGCTTTACACTGGTCTGAAAACCTGCAACCTTTTACACATCCAAATTACGAATTTTGGGCACTAACCAAAGCTTTCATCAATAAGGATTCTGCAAACTCCAACTGCCCGCTATATGGACCGAAAAGTCTTGCTTACAACCCAGAGGACAAAGCTGAAGTTTTTGCAGCACAACTAAAGACTCAATTCAACCTAATCCGGACCCCTATGACGAGGACACCATCCGGTTAGTCACTCAACATCTACATTCTGCCATCTACAATACACCATTCGCTCCAGAAACGCTCATGAAACCGAGGGAGCTTCAGCTTATCATCAGAAATCTCCGAGGCCGCAGCGCTGCTGGACCAGATGGAATACCTGCTCTTGCCCTCAAACACATTCCACGCAAAATGCTGGTCTTGTTGACTCGACTCTTTAATGTAATACTACAATTTAGTCATTATCCCTCACAGTGGAAAATTGCCAAAATCATCATGATACCAAAACCGGGAAAGACCATCTCTTTTTCCCAAACCATAGACCAATTAGCCTCCTGCTAGTTATCAGTAAGCTCCTTGAACGCCTACTCAAGACCTGCTTATTCAGTCACACCCAAGACCATAGACTTTTCCCGTCATATCAATTTGGTTTTCGGCCCAATTAAACACAGAAGCTCAACTGTCTAAGAAATTACTCTGCAATTCAATAGACGTGGACACACCTTTGAAATTGTTCTAGACAGTGCAAAAGCTTTCGATAAAGTTTAGCACAACAGACTTCTGTATAAGCTGGACATATTCGGATTTCACCATCAATACCTGCGTATTCTAACCTCATATCTCCATGAACGCTCATTTTACGTTTCCTGTGAAGGGGTCACCTCGCAAACATATCCTATGACCATTGGTGGACCAGAAGGCTCTGTTTTGGCTTCACTGCTCCATAATCTATATGCCGTTTACATTCCTACCCATCCTCACACTCTACTGGCTACATTTGCCGATGATACTGCAATCTTTGCTTCCTACCATCATAACCGATTTGCTCTCCGTTATGCCCAACAGCACTTGAACCTCATCGAAGACTGGACTTCCAAATAGCGCCTTAAACTTAACGCTGATAAAACCACAGTTTTTCACTTTATCAAAAGAAGATCACCACCTCATGCATTAACTCTATTTGGTACTCAACTACCCTACAGTCCCAGTGCTACATATCTAGGAGTCGAATTGGATCGGAAACTCACCTTTCAGCAACATATCAGAAGTATAACCACCAAAGCAACACAATGAACCTGCGCCTTATACCCTGTTCTAAAAAAATGACAATGGTCTTTCGCTCAAAGCCCGACTACACGTCTACCAGATGATGATACGCCCTAAACTCACCTATGCCGCTCCTGCATCGAAGCACGCTGCAAAAATCCATCACATATTCCTGCAGAGAATACAGAATCGTGCAGCTTACCGGCCATCCACATGACATATTGTACAACTTCACAAAGATCTGGACATTCCCATGTTTCAGGATGTAATTGCCTCTCACTGCAGATCATTCTGGCTACGAATGACACAATCACCACATGAGATTCTTCACAACCTTGACACTGACCAACCACCCCGCCATATCCATAAAATGCATCAATCCATCTAAACATTCCAATCAACTCATATTCTTTCCTGGAAGGAATTATGTTAACATCTAAGCATGACGGACTAACTTTACCACCTTGCCTCGCTTTTAACATCCTTTCAACTTCTTGAGTCATGGCAATTGCTTCACAAAATAATAGATTCATAGGGTAAGCGACACTTGCTTCCTAACATTTCCCATACGCTACACATCTACCCCATCACACCTTATATTGAAGACATGGACTTCGCAAAGAGCCTGAAACTTCCAAATTCAACCCACCATGATCATCTTCCTCTTCCTTCTTCCGCAACTCCCAGCTTAGCCTAGTAGTTAATGTATCTGGAAGCTAATCAGGAGGTCCCGGGATCGAACCCTGGCGCGGTTATTTTTACATTTTAAAAAACTTTTTATGTATATACGCGAAGTTAAGTGTACAAGGGGGGCACGTTGGGTCCGAAGGGAGCTGGGAGGCGTTAGCCACGGGGAGTTCAGCCCCCTGTTAGCGGTTGACATATGCAAAAGTGCTGTTTACTCAAAAGTGGTACCGTACCGGAAGTGTTTCCATGTGGGCTCTACTTAGAGAGGAGGCAGCGCGAATGGCTCTGAAAAAATATTGCTTGCGTCAAGCCTGTAGCGCTGCACACCCGTCAAACCTCGCGCTCTGTTGCCAGTCTCTACTAGATCCAAGCCTATACACTTAGTAAATTGTCTCAGCTATAGTAACTATCGTTGCCGGTTTTATTGTCATTTCTCTCTCCGTAAATGAAGGATCCTCCAACACAGTAGGCTTGAATTATCACATTCCACACACGTTTGCTTTAGAGCAGCTGTAGGCCAGACATCTTGATTTTTAACTTTAAAGCACGCTGTTCATTTTTGCGTGACCAGGATTAAAACGTATGCCACTTTCTTGTTGCTGATCAGGAATTAGTCCTTCACCATTTAAAGTGATTAGAAAAAGCAGAACTTTATAATTGTATAACGCACATAACTTTCACTTCTCTGAATTTTAGGGAGTCCGTCGAACCTAAATATACAGAAAAGTTGTAAATTATGGATACAGGGATTACCTACCCTAATAAGAAGAAAATATGTTATTTACCATGTATATTGAAATTTAGTTTCTTTTTGTCGTAGGCTACGAGTTCAAAATCAATTTGTTACAATCAAAAATAAAATTTAGAATTTCACAATAAGTCATAAAGGATATATTAACAACATAAGTTACGTTCTTACCAATAGGAGGGTTGGCAATGTTTCATATTTTATTTTTGAGAGTCACTTTGTAAGTTTACTGAATATTTCGCATTCTCCAATTATGATAACCATCACTTGTAAAGTACATAGGCAGTGTTGTGACATATACAATATGACCGGAAGGTTTACCGACGTGCAGAACATGCACTGATGTATCGAATTTGAACTAAATTTTAATGAGCAATGTTACGAACACAAATTGTCGAACAGCGCAAGGCATCGTCCCACCAGAACAAGCAGCATACAAATATTCGGTAGACATGCTTCAATTATGCTCAGCCCAACACCAACCATTTTCATAGAAACGCTGCAAACTGTCAAACGCAATTTATATCGCTTGAAACTGAATGAAATCTAGGAGTGATATTCTATTGTAATAGTTAAACATTTCGAGCCACTGGATCACGCTAGACACGCCCCTTCAGTATGCCAACAAAAAGCATCAGGTGTGGTAAGATCAAGTGAAAACGAATAATGTGTTTGCATACAGATTGAGTGGTCTTGAAATTGATGTTGCAGAAGCTCTAAGGAGTCACTAGCAGTGTGTGCAGTGGGTCCGTCTTGCTGAAACCATTGTGTGTTAAAACACATGTTTTTTATTGATTGATCGCTTTCTTCCCGAGCGTTTTTCTTTCGTTGACACAGCACTGACCTCGTTTGACGGAATTTTGCAACTACCGTGGGCATTGTTGGAGTAGGTTTCTGGTACTCTAACAAAAGCATGTATCATACTCCGTCCACCATTTTGGGTACTTTCGTATGAGCTTAAATAAAGCTCCATAGCAAACCCCTTCTGACGAACACTCAAGGCCATTACGGATCGCCTTTCACTACACCTGTCCTCTACAAGAACTAAAGTCACATTGGCACTGTAGGGCTCTACTTTCTTAACATTACAGACGGTGTAAATTATTGCCAACTTCCGGCATACTTTATTATTTATGTACTAGGGTTAATACTAAACGCATATACTTTCAACCTTTCACATCGTATATTATTTACAATTTGAAACGCTGCATTCCATTTTCACAAATGTTGCTTGTCATCTCTAGCTAATAGTAAACATCCAATAAATCAAAGTCATACGATTTGAACATAGGTAATTGTATACAGGTGAATCAGTGACAAGCTATTAAAATTAGAATTCAACTTCTAATACGATATGTATCATTCACAGAAATGAGTCCAAAATTTTTCTTCCATTATTTATTATTTTTCGTGAAATAATAGTTTTAATCGAACACAGATGAGTAATAGGATCCGTCGCGTGTGGAGCTTGTGTTTTTCGCTACGCCACTTGAACGAGCCTACTGAAGCGTGCCAGAAAGTGCATCAGCACTCGCCAACAGCTTAGATACGTCCATGCCTACATCTCTATGTAAACTCAATAAAGATCTCCCTTACTCTAAGAAACGATATCGCGAAGCGGTAGATCAGCGCCGACTCATCTACTGTGGAAAGGGTCCCTTTTCTTATGATCTTGATGCAATTACAGCTCAAACAAGTAAGCAATCCAGTACAACTATGCCCTGCCAGACAAGGACCTTTTTATGGCCATCTTCACACTCATCCACTACTCCACCACCTAATCTCAATTCAATTAAAGATTATCTTACCCTTTCTTCTCAGGATCAACAGAGTTTGTCTTCAACTTCTGAAACTACCAATGTAATGGAGGTAGAAGGATTCACTCTACATAAAAAAAAGCAGACGCGTCAACCCTCTCGCTGATGCTGCCACACCGATTCAAACCTATAACAGGTTCGATGCTCTACCTGATGATCTTGGTGACCCCAAAGAACCTCCAAAAAAAGAACTTCCACTGCGCCCTTCCAGATCTCCGGCTATTTTTGTTTATGGAATTGTCAACAAATACCAATTAAGTAAGACTAGACCGCTATTTGTCAAATACGCCCGATTCTTAAACATACCTCTGATATCATCAAATTCCAACCACAAAATAAATCCAATTTTGATAAGCTACAAACTTACTGCATACAACAGAAACTTCAGTTTGTCACTGAAACACCGAAGCAAGATCGACCATTTAAGGTGGTCCTGCGCAAGCTACCTTTTGATACTTCTCCAACCTATATCCAAGAAGATTTCACTGCTTCTGCTTCACCTTTGCTCATGTCTCATAACTGCATGGACGTGATAAATCTTCTCAGTCTAAGATTGTTTATCCGTTGTTTTTGGTCACACTCCATACAGATGACAAAGTAAAATTCATTTTGCACTTGAAAACTGTTTTTCATTATTTCGTAACAGTGGAACCATATAGGGGACGTCATGCAATGCTACAGGTACCAAAGCTTTTATCACGCTCAAAATACATATTACAACATCTCGCATGTGTTAAATGTGGCGCTCTTCATCATACTAAGGAACGTGAGAGGAAAACCAGGGATACTCCAGCGCACTGTATCAAATGTGGCAGATCTCACCTGGCAAATTATCGCGGCTGCAAAGGCCATTGAAACTATTATACAACGACGCCGAACTTCTTCCTCTACCAAAATCAATAGCGTTTCTTCTGCCAGCCCTAACACTTCTCCAGCGTCTACCGCTTCTTCTGATTCCAGCATTGATAATACCATCAATCATCTTTTCTTTTTGTTTCAAGATATCTCCAACAGCAATCTCTACAATAGCCTCAGCCAAGATCTTCTGAAACTTTGTTCAACCTCTACCTTTATTGACACGATTCCCATCCTTATTGATATTCTACAGAAGAATTTCTCTTCTAGCATTTCTTAATTCTGATGTTTAAGCAGTACAAATCATGACAGTATATCCTACAGATACCTTCTGTGTTGGTCCTTCACAACATCTTACGTGAATCAAGTTCCATCAGCTACTATAAAATAGAAGACCACTATCTACACGTTCTGCTCCCCCTCATTTCTCTCCCCTACTTATTACCTTCCTCTTTCTTTCTCTACAATATAAGATTCTCCACAAGACTGCGACAGTTGCGTTCAGCATCAATTCAACTTTCTTCAATTTATCAAGTGAACGTTATCACAACGAATGGAAGGCATGGACTTGCGTCCGAAACTTCACTCAGGAAAATAATAGCCAAGAAACTGCCTGTCTGTCTGAGTTTATCTGCAGATCGTTAGTAACATACCGCCAAAGACAAGTGGAATTATTTTTCAACGTAAAGTGGAAACTCCTAACATCCTGTATAACTCAATATAATGTACGATTTTACATGCGAAACTGCAGGTCATTCTCTTAAAGCTTTTAAAAGAATTACGTTTCACAAAACGTACTAATGTATAAGTAAACATGTTAACATGAAAATAAATGGATACACGTATGTATTGAATGCGCAATTATACACTACTTTCTTGCTTTGCTTTGTGCTAGATTTAGCGTGGCCCCGTTCCCGGTATATCGATTGATGAACTTTAACAACAATGACGTACAAATATCGAATAATATTTCAGTAATATCATCCACTTTCAACAACTTTCGTATGAATTAATGTTCGACAAGAATGACATTCGACTGCCTATTCTTACCCTATAAACAAAATGTTGGTGGAATAACGTCGATCCTTTGGCGGTAAAATCCGCGCCGAAGTCGTTATGAGATCTCAGCTCAGCGAGTGGATGTTGCACATAACCTGAAATTCTGCCGACCAGAGTGGACCGATGTCGAGTCGCCAAATTCCCAACTTCCACCCAGCGATTCCCCAACCAAGACAGAATTTTCTCAGTTGGCCAAAATAGATTATTCACCTCTTCAATGAGAGTTACTCACAATGGCTGCTGTTTATTAGTAGACAAATTTAGTGGGGCTTTGGTCATTGCCTTCATGATGATGTATGAATTACTTCGTAAATATTCCAACTGTCTGCAGCCGGATTTGAAACTGCAACCATCCTATTTGTAAATCTTTATTCTAAACTCTACGCTTTGAAGACATTTCGAGGGGCACCTGAACTAAAGGCATGCATATAGACTTCAATTTGATCCTGCGATTGCTAACTGGATATTATGTTAAGGCTATGCGGGCTATTTCCTTAATTTTGTTCTATCTCATCCTGTCCCGTTAAGTAATTAACAACATTGCTCATAGATGGAAATGCAGTGAGGTGACACTACGTATGGAGGTAGGATCAACGTTTACAAATGAGGAGTCTAGTAGTCAGGACGACACTTACTGCACACCCCCATGATGCCGTTCAGCCTTACCTTTGGGCCAACGATGTCCCAATTGTAATATCCCGCCACTTAGGCAGCTAGTTCCAATCCATACATTAGACCGATTGTGAGGTCATAGATTAAAGGTTCACTTACCTAGTTCGTGGTTGCCCCCGGCAACCAGTTGTTGCGGTGTCTTTTGAAAAAATAATGGCTCTCGGAATGTGGGCACACTCGATAACTGTGTGAAATTATACAAATTGGTTGGAGATGCTGTCAAATATGTGATCTTTATTCGTGAAAACTTCCTTCTGATATGCGGTTGATTCTTCTTTATTGAAGGTTACAGTATGACATGAAGTAACAAAGAATTTACACTGCTAAACAATTCAATTGTAGGATACACAGAACTATACATACATGCTACCGAACAACTCTTTACAATGAAACACAGGCTAGCGAAAACTTATAACACTTGAATAAAAAAGAAAAAAATAGTTGTAATTTATTACAATGGGAGCTGGATACATAATAAGTTGAAATATTTATTTTTACAATTCTTGTTCACTTCGATTAAAATATTATGACTATAACAATATAGATCGACTGCACTGATCTGAGCTTTCAATTATTTTATTGTTTTCACATAAAATGATGAGTATTTCTGGTACCGACTGTACCTGTTTTTCACTATTTCCGCCTGATTACAATGAAGGTAGGCAGGAAGATATCGAAATATCTTAAATGCAATAATAATACCAATTCTAGATATTATTTTTTGTTTATCACAGAGAATGGTAAGTATTTTTGGTATCGACTGTACCTGTTTTTCACTATTTCCGCCTGTCTACGATCAAGGTAGGCAGGATAATATCGAAATATCTCAAATGCAATAATACCAATTCTAGATACTATTTTTTGTTTTTCACGGAGAATGGTAAGTACTTTTGGTATCTTCTGTACCTGTTTTTTACTATTTCTGCCCGTCTACAATCAAGGTAGGCAGGATAATATCGAAATATCTCAAATACAATAATACCAATTCTAGATA
Organism: Lepisma saccharinum; assembly: GCA_022664845.1. NCBI lineage: Eukaryota > Metazoa > Arthropoda > Insecta > Zygentoma > Lepismatidae > Lepisma > Lepisma saccharinum. The sequence goes on from JAGDQP010021292.1 coordinate 24,282, forward strand.
TTATTTTTTGTCTCTTTCTTATTTTATGTATATACTGTCTAACTATATTGGTAACGACCTACGGTCAAGTATTAGCACTTCGAACAGAGTTTTGGCATGCCCGTGACCAACTACTTTATTTATACTATTATTGGACCGGTCCTGTACAACACTTTTACGTATATTATTATTAACACAACTGGGCACCTCCTTCCCGAGATCGTACCCTATAACACACTTTGATTTGCACTATCCTGTTACATGTAAATAAGACGACGCAAATTCTTAATCAGATAATTTACGCACTACGTAAGGATATGTTAGCGTAGACAGAGACATCTACGGGTGATTGCACGCAATACTAACTTGCTTTTCCTCTCATACGCCACTGCTAACCGGACTTCCGGTGTGTGTATGGAAGGAGTGGGGGTAAGACCGTATTCTCAAAAAAAAATGTACAATTATACCTTGAATTTCTGAGCTAGCGGGCCTTGGTGTACGACATGCATATTATGTATCACAACATTCAGGGGTTCATGGCGTTTCTTGCCGTGTTGATTTTTCTCAATGCACGTCAGGAATAATGTGCAATCTCTAATAATGATCGGGGTATATAACACTTGTAGCTTTAATCGCCATACAAGATTCTTGAATACACGATATAATTGAGGACCTACAGATGCTACTTATTGACTTATATGGGCGTGCAGATACCAATACACGTGAACTTAAATACTTAAGCCGTCCGCACACTAGGAAATACTAGTTATATCACTGCTTACAATGTCTTGAAAATTGAAGTAACTCTCGGAGTCTACTTCTTGCCTCCATCGGCCATATACAGACTCGTGCACCCTACAGTGCTCGACATAAACAAAATACTTGTACTTATAGTCTCAGTTGATGACGATTTACGTATCACGTCAGCCTAGGAATACTCATGCACTCGTCCAAAAGTTATTAGTATGTTTGGTGCCACTTTTCCACCGATACTCGTACTATCTTAATAAACACGGCAGCCCACACACACATCTGCTGTCTATACACATCAAGCGTCCGTCTGCGGAAGTGACGTCACATAAATGATGACTTGGACTTAACACAGGGACTGCGTCTACTTAAAACGTGTATGTGACAACTGTCACACTATGTCCTTTCCCCCCTCAAATGCTGACTTTACAAGCGCCACCATCCAGCCACCTTTGAGTTACCTCTTCGAAGGCAGCACCGCAAATCCAGATATCGGCTAACCATCATGTGGCGACATTTTGATTATGGGGGAAATTCAATATTTTTTCTGCAAAGCGTTCTACGAGGCATTCTATAAATAAATAGCGTTGCAGTGAAGATGTTTTAAAGAAGTTTAAACTGGATTTACCTTAAGGTAAGATAAACGAGAACAGATGGTCTTAAATGCTGTAAATGAGCACTATTAACCTCTAGGAGAAATTGGTAATGGCGTACCACATTTTAAACTGCTCTGGTCAGCCTGTCTCCAGGAATTGCCTGAATTTCTAAGGTGATTTTTTATTTCAATGGAGCGATGAATCGTGGTTGATATACGCACTAGACCCTTCAGGTAGCTCCGTAAGAAATAATCAAGAATCTCAAATATGACGAGCGTAAAGGCCGTTCGAAATAACTCTGTTGTCGAAAAATGGCTGAATTTCTGGTTGCTGTTACGATAATTATGGTATATTGCTCAATCTTGCTGCAAATATCCAAAGGGTAATTCCTTATCGTCCAAATGATTCACGAACGTGTGAAAGATTTCACATGTGGGAGGTTTTCTTCCAAGAACATCAAACCTTACGTAGGCAATGAAGATTAGCAATACACTACTGCCTCCATTTATGCTTGATCATTTCAGCACCCCTTCCGCTTTATTTATCACACGTAAAAGTAATTCTACGAACATCAGAACACACAATATTCGCACATTTTCTGAGGATATTCCTATACATATTCGAGGGATTCCCTACGAGTATATTGATGCTCCTTAGGGGATATTTTCGGAATGTTTTCAATTAATCGCATATCCTGAAATTACAACCTAGAATATTATAATGATCCGCGTGTCTCAGAGCACGTGCCACTTATTCAAGACATAAACAAATTGCAAAATATGTGTTACGCTTTGTAAGCAAATGTGTACTACAAACATCATAACGTAAACAAGTAGTAAGTGACACAAGTCACCGTAAACATCAAGCAGACGACGACAGCATTTCGGTCAAGAACCGAAGATCGAGTTGGAGTCGCAGCTAGATGTCGTTGGCACAGCAGAAGGAGGGACTTAGAGGACAACACCCCAAAAGGACCCTATAAATATTCAGACAACTATGAAACTATCATTATTCCTCGTCTGGGTAGTCGCCTCTCTCTATCCTATCCGCTTACGACTAGCAACGGGTCGAAGCACCTTCCTGCGTACACAGTTTGCAACGGGCTGGTATGTTTCCTTAAATCTCAAACCTATTCACAGTAAACTATAAACTCACTTATTATTGTAAACTCACTTATAATCCCGGTTCTGGACGGTCTCGTACTTGTACTTTTTTAGTAAAACTGGTTCTGGGAGAAATCACAATCCCGTATATCCTTTCGTTCTACCTGTAAAGCACATCAGATAAATACAGGAACACTACGATATTCTTCTAATATTCTTGGAAACATGTGCTACTAATCTTCTCACCTAATATTCTAGCACATTCCCGGCAGAGTAACGATCTTAGTGAGATATCCTGTGCTATTGAGTCATGGCAACGTAAACTGAAATATGTGTATGTCGCTATTAGGCTATCATTTACCAGATTTTCTCTATGTATTTCAGATATTCATCAGTTCTCCCTATGAACTACCACAGAAAATAACCAACTACTACGTGTACAATCCAACTGGGACAAAGAATGGTTTCATGTATAGTGTGAAGTTGTTTGCAATCGTCAGTTCACCCAGCCTTAGTGGATTAAATGTGAAACAGAGACAATGCCTTTTCAGACATGAGATGAGATTGGACACTAGTAAAATCTACAGTCGTGTGGCATGCAACCTCCAGTGCGAATATGAGGAAGTTATCAAGCACTGCCAGTGTTCTCCGCAAATATTGTACAACTTTGGTGAGTTATTTTCTGAATAAGCTTCTAAAATGACTTGTTGGTGTTAATCTCCAGGTACAAGCGATGTTAAAAGATACAGTCGAACTTGAATATAATAATTATCTGGGTAACTGTTAAGTATATCAAGACTATCGTTGAATGAAGGCCTTATAAAACTTCTCCTGTACTTCTAGTAATATATATATAAAAAAATAAACAAACTTTTCTTGAACAATTCGTACTAAAATGTAAAAAATAATTTTGTTTGTACATGAGTAAAAAGAAAAGCATGCGCTCAGTTCTCATATACAGTCATTTTATAAGTTTTTGAATTGGCGCGCCCCATGCTTTTCTTTTTAGTCATGTATAAACAAAATTATTTTTCCTTTTTAGTACGAATTGTTTAAGAAAAGTATGTCTTTAAAAAGTTTATTATGTTTTCGAGTTAGGTTGGTGTTCGGATACTTTTTTCCCAATCTAAGTTCTAAAGTATTCTGCAACCAGTCAAACACAAGTCGTTGCAGACTAGTATCTATTTTAAGATAAAGAAGTCCATATTAAA
>JAGDQP010021293.1:0-31941 GCA_022664845.1 Lepisma saccharinum
AGGAGGGCATCGATATCCGTCGTCACAGTGCGTCCACTCTTGGGCTTGTCATCGAGACTGGTGTCACTAGACCGAAAACGTTGAAACCACTTTCTAGCTGTGGACAGTACAGTCTATTAACTTAAACATACAGTCAGGTAACCAAGAAAGTGGCGGAGACTTTGCCTTATGGATATGCCTCGATATCGATGTGCACTAATACAAACTAAATATACGAAACACGAAATACAATGAACGCAAATAGTTCGCGTCTTTAGAGCACACTGGTTATTTTTATCAAAAATAAGTTATCCAGCAATTTCGGTTGTTCAGAAACATATTTTCCATCCAACGTCTGTCAAAAAGATTATGGACAACTCTATCCAATCGAAAAGCTTCAATTTTTAAACATAATTCCCTTACTTTTAATGGAAGTTCCAATCTTCAAACTGGTCTCCTGTCACACTTAAAATGGACATGTGACAAGTGTACTCCAAAGATGGGAGTTATTAATATGAAACTCGTGGGCAGTCGTTGCTTGCTCGTTCTTTTTGCAGAAGAAGAAGCTTCTTTTATATGTGTCGTTAAGGAAATCTTATATTTTACAACATTAGAAAGCGAAAGCGAGGGAGGGGCATATGCCTCCACTTGTCCTTTCGTGTCGGCGCCCATGGCTGGACGAGCTTTGTTTTCTGTCCAGTGAAAACTTAGCGGTGCTACAAGCGTAAACTTGAGAGTTACACATTTTTCTGTAAAAGGTACAACACTCGACCAGTAGCACACAAACGTGTTTTGAGCGTTGATTATTTTGTTCATTTCGTTGATTAACCGTTATTGGTTAAAAAAAAAGTACGTTTAATTTTACATAATATTTCAACAGACTTGGTATTGTTGATAAGATGTTAGTTCAACTGTTATTTTCAACTATAGTATAGATTTCGTTTCATGGGATTCTTTCTAATTTAAAGGGAAAAAAAATGTAATTAAAAGCTAATTGAATGCCATTAACTATTATTTTGTGTCCTCTTTTGCATGTTGAAAACACGTTGAATTTCAATCTATATTCCAACGAAAATTTGATTTCGTTGATAGTACGTTAATGTGACGTGTTTTAACTATTGTATTGAACTATGCCCTAGATTATCTTTTCAAGTTAATTATATAAAAATTGTGCTTAAAAGTGAACATAATCAAATTAACTAAGTTTCTCATGTTGAAAACAGATTGAATTTCGAACTGTATTTCAACGAACATTTAATTTAGTTAATAGGGCGTTAACGTGAAGTGTTTTCTACTTTCCACTTCAACTATGACATAGATATCGCTTTATATGCGTTTCTCTAAGGTCACATATTACAAATTACAATAAGGTCCTTCCTGAGAATTACAAATTTAATAGTGCAGCGATCGTCAAAGTGTTATAGAAGGGAAAATGCACATAACAAAGAAAGAAGGAAAGTATTCTTTATTCTTATTCTTACATAATAAAATGACGCGTCTAGTTTTATGGCGACTGCATTAAAGACTGCCTTTTACGTCTTCGTAACATAAACAGAATAGTAAAAGAATAGTTGCTCTCAAGGTGGCTTCGTGGTTGAGTGGTCAACGTGTCGAGTTACCAACGACGAGTGCAGAACGTTTCAGCTTCGAATCCCACAGCAGACGGTTGGATAATTTACTGTTGGAAAATTAATACTGTATATCATGGTGAAAGGAACGGACAAAATGTAGATAAATATGTATACCAATAAAAAGCGACCATGCTCTGTTCTAGCCAACTGAACCCGTTTCCTTTATCGTCCGCTTCTTGTTTTCAACATGTTTCTTCTCCAACATTGAACAGGCGGACATCTTGGTACACTTACAACGTTAAAATAACGTTTCGGTACTAACGTTTAATCCATGTATTTTCAACGTATATGGGCTAGTGGGGTCTCTGATCTACTCCGTTAAGTGTGTTCCATCGTATTTGGCTCTTGTGTGTATATATATATGTGTGCGCACGTGTTCTTGTCAAGCATTGCTTTTTTTTTATTTTAAGCGAAGGAAAACAATCTGCTTAGTTCGTGTATTATAAATAGAAGGTCTACAACTACACACCATTCTCCACAGTGAAATTATACTCATAAATCCAGCAGAATCCCTTTATTCTTAAAATATCCATAAATATACAAGTTTATTTGTACCGATTTACATTACCATGCAGGAATACATTACATACAAGGATATATATATTTATATATGTACAATTTAAGTACTATTTAGCCATGTATTCTGACCATGAGCAAGATGAATTCTAGTATGTGTAAATAATTGTTATACGCTACCGTCCTCTGATACACGAGGACAAGTGTATTGACTAAAATTCGAGAGTGCATATAATGTATATACATAATATGTTAATTTGTATTTTCGTCATTATTAATACAAACGACAAAACATACTTAAAATGTATAGTTTTACGAAATTACACTACAGTTCGCTTCTCTTACAGGCAGTATTAAAATCCAAGTACAATGGTTGATCCCTTTAGTACTGAAGATACATATGACACACCGGTAACGATTTCTTACGCCTGAAGTTATTACTTTAGGTGATCCTTAAATATAGGTTCATGGAGGTTTCTATAAAAACGGCTTTATTGTCTTTAGTGCTGATTCGAAGAAACATTTTGGAACGTAAATAAAAATTTCGAAGCTACGGCACCGATTACACTTTACTTAGATTTTACACCGATTTTGTACTAGATTTAATACTAAAGCTTAACTCCAATACTGATCAGAAGCTGATGTTCGGGATACCGAATGATAGAAGATCAATTACACTTTTTGAATTTAAGCTAACAACTTCTGAAGGTGCATTGTTTCTTTTTCAACTGAAAACAGCTGCTTGAGAGTTGATAATCATTATATAATGACAGCATTATTCATTTCCAGACACGTTCCCACAGGGCGTAAAAATCTCACAGAGATTATTGTTGAGGTAAAATAAGAGTAGTTGTAGTGTCTGTATACAACAATAAAACAAAATGTTGCCTGTTAATCACAATGCGAAAATCACTATTCACCCTTTATATTACATTCTAACAATAGACACATGTTATTGCTCTAGTTCGATTACTGTCCAAAACTTCTTCCACTCAAAAGAACGGAATAGGTTTCAATCACTAGTAATGTAATAGGAATTGGCATATTCTTTTTCCTGACATAGAAATCATGACCCAATTATTTTTAAGAATCACCCACAAATAACTTTCGAACTATCAGTTAATTTGCTGTTTAGCACCGAAAATATCGGATAAATAAGGCATGTACAGTTATTTGAATTTTCTAATTGTTTGAAAACGATTAGAGTACCAAAATAAAACTTTTGAGACAGAATGTTCTTTCACAGGTAATGCTCACTGAACAGAACATTCATTTTCAATACTGAAAATACAAATTTCATGATCCTTGATAATAATTCTCACTCTTTCACAGATGTACTTAAAAAAAAAGTTTCTGTGCTCTTATGGAATAAGCACCAACTGGGCTGGAAAGGAACAAAAAGAAACCTTTCTATTCGGCTTCAAAATCCCTTAAATTCTTCATAGTCTGAATAAATGTACCGGGTTCTAGCTAAACGATTGTTCATCATTTTCTTATACGCAGATGACAAAACAAGCCAAGTTTCAGGTGATAGTAAATTATTGATATTTAAGTCATATTATATTACTACACAGACACTTAACATATTAGTGCTGTGTATAAAAATACTTCTAAAGATATGCTATACTTTTAGTATTATGTTAAAATAGATTTTACACTAAACGAGAAAAGTGTAATTTCTAAAATAACGATATTTAACTTCAGAAACAGAACTTGATTCACACACTCACACTTTCTTTAATGTTTTGCAAAAGTAGTTCCTAAGAGTACTAATTTTAATTCTATTGTAATGTTAAATTGAAGTTTCGAATTCACTAATATTATATGTATAGTTTGTTACATTCCCGTATGTGGAACTAAAAAAAAAAATAAGACCATTACAATATATCTGTAAAACTTAAAACGAATACAAGTAGAAATTTACTTTTTAAAATTATAAATAAAGTTGCCTAAGGTAATTACTCTCAAAACTACAAAAGCATTAAACGGTTTGTTTCACAATGGAATAGTGACTATATAAATGTTATACCAGTATATGATACATTGTTTTTAGTATAGTTTGGAACACTTCTATGATTATATTTTTTTCTAATTTCAGATACATAACATTAAAAATTCCATGTACACAGAAAATACGTTCACATACAATTATGTGTATCATTTATATGTATATATGTGTATTGTTAAATATAATGATTTATGGCGAAAATTTGAAAATGGAAGAGTAATGTTAACAGCCGTCCATGGTGAAAAGTGATGTTTGAGCTAAACCCTGAGAAATATCTAGTTACAAGGACCTACAAGCAAGGTTTACGACTGTCATACTGAAACATTGTTTAGAACATTCGATCAACGTTTGAATTGTATTGACTCAACATATATAGTATTATCCCCAAAACAGATTCTACATGAAAATTGCATTCACCTCAAAACAAGTCAAATCTTATCTGAATTGCATCTTAAGATTCATCTGAATAATATATAGGCAACTATTTTTAAGAACTTTTTAATTTCTTATATAATTAAGTGTCGGATAGAGTTTCTAAAATTACAATTCTCCACTTGTCATATTTTAATTAACAGTCTGTAATTTTTGTCCTATAAATGGTAGGTTCAACTTTAAATATGACAGTCAATACCTTATATACATTTGCAGTACTTTTATTGCAAATATTTTACTGGTAGGATTAAAATTTTTTAGAAGACAGTAAAGATATAAATATGTGTATAATCAACTTCAGAACTTCCACACAGTTTTCAGGCTACTTTTCTATAGCCAAAGAGTCTACAAAATATTTCTAATAAGCACTATATTTAACGTCAGTCATTATATATATGTATATGAAAAGTCTCACATAGAAAGCTTTAATAGTTTTTGAGGCGATAGGAGAAAAAGGCAGAACATGGTTCGAATTTGAATTCGAGAAACTGACAACGTATTCGTGAATAACGATACCACGAAAAATGAGTTCTCATATATGATACTAATTCACACGTGGCATCCGTCCAAGTGTTGATAGTTACTACTGGTCCACTTTCATGCTTAACCACTTAACAGATAAAATTGACTACGTTCAATAGGAGTTTCAGTTGTTAACACTATGTTCATTAGAAGTTCCAGTTGTGGAAATGTAGTTGTTTTGATTTTAAACGAGCGTTTTAAATGAAACCACTGAGCAGTTACAATACTAATGCTCACTGTCATTGTGTGAAACTATGTATAGTGTGAACTCCAAGAATAGATTATTTGCACAATCACTGTGAATAGTAACTTCGTTCAGAATTATTATTGTAAACTTCAGCAAAAGTTTTGAATGTACGACCAATTTCAATTAGTGACCTTTAATTTCATTAGCTTGGTCTGATATGACCAGCGTTCTTGGTATGGCGACGCTTTTATTTCATTATCGCCTTATGACTGCTCACACAGATTACTTAGTTTGCGCGTTATTTCATGTTGTTGAAATAATGCACAAAGTACTAAGGTCTTTTAGAGAAATCTTTTCAACTTTATCAGTTAATTCTATCGTACATTCCTGTAGTCGCATATTTACGTTTTTACTCTCTTATTTCCAATATTCAAACATAAACGTAGTACTACTTAGTTAGCAACCAAACAAAAAAGAAGTTAATCTATTCTCTAAAGAAGATAGCTCTTTTTTCACATACGATCTAGAAAAACGCTCTATTTTCCCCACTCTTTCGGTACACATATTAAACAAAAAAATTCAAGTCTAATGCTCTTTCGATATTGTCTGTTACAATTTTAAAGCACCATTTGACTGGATTGTCTTAAAGAGTCGAAATATACACAGAAACATACCGAGTTTCGCCACAACTATTTTCTGACGTAACATAGAAGCGGACCAGAAGTAAATATTTACAATTTTGGTCACGATATAGTCAAAACTCTGCTTCTTTTTCTTTTGAAATATTTAGTAACCTTGGTAATACAACGAATCACGTGCTCATATGCAATATCTTTTGGCCCACTCTTTCAAAAGGCACTGAGTGAAGTGACAAGTAACAGAATTAAAAATAAAAATAGACTCTTGAAAGAAAATTTCAGGAATTAAAAGGAATATAATTTATCGTCATTTGTAATATATTATGCTTGAATCTCACAGACAAGAATATTTACGTGAATATGGTAGTTGTATTAATGGATTGAATTAATGTTCCCTAGTGGATATGAATCATTGTTCTGGAAAATGATATTAGGTAGAACGCTAGTTAATTATACGGCAATCACATACGTATTGTAAAATACTCCATCTCAAGACGAATGCATCTAAAATCTTACACTATCTGGCACTTGCACTAATCCATGCTATTCTTTAATTTTGCTCTTTAGTTTTTTTAATTATTATTATTATAATTTGCAAAAATATAAGCTTGCAGAAATACAGAACATTCCTCAACGATTGCTGAAGAGAAATCTCGAAACTCGCAGTTTGGTTACTTGAGTGAAAGTGGGTAATAGATTCCACTGTGTGCTTTTAAGACGAAATCGAACTAATATCATACGAAAAATGATTATTAAACAGCCTGGGATTACTTGTATGTGTATTCTGTCTGTGACATTCAGGCAATATTATAGATTTCAAATTCTGTAATACAAATGAATTATGTAATGTAAAGAGCTTAAAAAATATTTATATTTGTACTAAGGAACTTATGCATCTGATTCTATACTCTCGACATACATACGAAAAAATATATAATCATATTCGAAATTTCTTACACATAGGAGTAACAACTGAAATATAAAACAACTTTTCTGATTTTCCTCCAACTATGAACTTTCACCAATTATTTTGTAGTTGTTGTTATGGAGGGAAACAGCCTTATGAGAGATACGAAAATGGTTAAAATTATTTTAATCAGCGCTAGATTAAAAAACACACAGAGAGAGATATGATGGGCAAAGATATGGTTAAATTCTGACGATAAGCTTTACTATGTATAAATAAAATGTCACCAATTGTTTCATTTAATTCTCTACATTATGCTAACTTTCTTCAATACATAAAAAACTGTGATTATTATCTATTAAGGAGAACTACTAGATCTAATGACTAAATCTGAGAAGTATTGAACACTAAAAAAATGTGTTGTACTATGTGTCGGTATTGTTTGATTAATACGTATTACCCTGCATTTATACCAGTTATTTCTTTTTAAATTCAAATTACACTTGTCACGTACAAAATGACAAACACACTACCACACATGCATTCACAAGCATACAGACACACACATACATACTCACGCACATACACACAAGGAAACAAGTATAGACACTACAGATCTTTATACTTCTCAATAACTATCGAAATCCTACGATTTTTTATTTTTCAAATCTTCGACAAAGCTTGTTTATCATTAAGCATGTAAGTTTTTTGTGTAATAACGTTACCTCAAAAATAATATAGGATATATGAATGAGATCTGTAGGATATATTTTCACCTTCGATCATCACAAAAACCCATATATACAGAATATGAATCGGCATACATTTTTTATCAATAGTAGTTTAGTAAGATATTGCAAACATTGTTCTTTGTAATTATCTTCTTCCTAGTTCGATTCAGAAGGTACTGTGGATAAAACTGGTATGTGCTTCTATCATCTTCATTACTATTTACGATTCTCTGTCTATTCTTCCACGCTAACAAACTATGTATTGTTAAACACACTACCTGTGACTGCTTACCTTTCAATCCAAACAACTTTGAAATTGTTAGCTTTCTTCACTTGCACTTATTCAAATCAAAGTACAAAAAAGGGGAAGTTGTAAAACTCAACTTAAGGACGTATTTGAGAATACTATGTCTTGTAACTAGTTTTAAGTAGAACTACGAAAGTCATTATATGTGTTAAAAATAACGAGGTAAAATTATAAAAACACAGCTATCTGTGGTATGTTATTTATAGACTCCCTCTACACATTTTTTTTTTCGTGGATATTCTTCTTCTTTATTTTTATTATTTAGTGTCATGATTGGCTAAGTTTCCATCTAAAATGCTACGGCGATGGCATGGAATCTGACAAAACTTCGGAAGGAGTTCCCTCACTAGAGTTGACAGACGACGCCTTCTTCGGTGGTCTTCTCTGTCGAAGTACAGATGGATCAAAATTAGGATGGCGACGGGCATGTTTGCTGAAAGAACAAAAGTAAGGGGAAATTATACATAAAGCGTTACATAATAATAATAGCTAATGCAATAAAGGGAAATTCTTTCGAGGGGGAGGGGGGGGGCGATTAATCTGAAAATTCCTATTTAAGCATTACGTAATACAACATGATGATAAGAGTTTTGGGCGGACGCAGGTCTCTAGACAATGCTATGAAGGTAACTTCTGTACTAGAAATATAAACTATACCAGCAATCGAAAAGTCAGATAGGACATTAACCTATAGGTCGTATAAGTTAGGTTAGGTTAAATAGTGACAATTTTAACGCAGTTACTAAATTATTAGGTCAATTATTATTAAAAAATCGCACCTTGAATATTTTTTCCTTGTTGTTCTCTTATAGTGGTTACAATTCGTTTTCAAAACACTTTTCGCCTTCTTCCGGAAGGCTTCTTCAGGAGAACGACATTTTATTGTTTTGAAACGTATGTAAATAAAGTATGACAGAGTACAAGTAAAGAAAAGTTATGTTAGGTGCTTAAATTCTCAAACGTCATGTTTTGGAACTGAAACGTCAACCTTACGCACGTATAAAAAATAAATCACAGCCATATTCGATCCACTACTGGATGAGGCCTTTCCCCGGAGGGAGGACATTGGTCTACTGCTCCTACGCTGACCAGACTGGTTGGGAGAGGAAAGCCTACGCTCTTACTGTGATTGCCAATATCTTTTATTCATAGCAGCTCACCAATTGCATCTCTATGCTGGGTGGGCACCATTCCAGCCAGATCCCCACGCCTAGGAAAAGTCCTTGAACCCGGGACCCCTCAATCCGTAGTCAGCAACGCTAACAATTAGGCCAACGAGGCGGCCTCTCTCTCTGTCTCTCTCTCTCTCTCTCTTTTTGTCTCTCTCTTTCTATATATATATATAATCAACACAATAAAATGTCTTCGCCTGAAAAGACCTTCCGGAGGAAGGCGAAATGTGCTCTGCGAAGGAATTGTAACCGGTATAAATAAGCCAAGGAAAAATCTAATTCTAATTCTTTCAGTCGTTTCCTGAAGATATATACATAGCGGAACCGAGCATCTCCCAAATATTATAACGTATTTAATTAACAAGTTTATGTAAGTGTGACACATTAATTTCATATTTTTAAATAGCACTTTTACTTAATGTTGTTATCATGTATGTATGTATATGTATGTGTGCCAAGTTTTTAAGTAATTCGTCAACGTGCTTTACTCAGGTTTGCTTACTTTGCTTACGTACATTCTTTGGGTACAGATTCGATTGTGATTCGTTTCCGATGTCAAGAAATTTGAGTCAGTGAAATACGTCAAGAAGTCAATGGAGAAATTCCTATTATAAACACCTTGATACAGGCAGCAAACAATTATATATAACTGTATATTGCTAGTACACAAGCATCCTTGCTAATAATCCACCGGACATTTATGTGAAATTCAGCAAGTATTCGTAAAGCTGTGTTTTGTGTTTACGTGAGACATGCGTTTTTCAGATATGACGTACATATCCACAGTATTTTATTTTTATATAACATTCTGTATCACCCTCATTGTCATCACTGAGAAGCAGAGAAGACTAATTTCCGGCCTTAACTTCACAATGTTAAAGAAGATACTAATTAAACTAAGAGATGCTTAAATGTCGAGAGTGACGAAAGAACATGGGAAGAATTCGAAATGTGGGCAGGGAGGAGAATGCAAAGAACAGCTGGAAACAGGATATATGTGCTGCTAAAGGGTAATTTGCAGAATAACAGAAGATGCTAAAGAGAGTAGCTGGAAAACGAATAATAATTAAAACAACGAAGAAGAGAAAGAGAAACTGGGGGACATGTTTATGCAGGAATTGCATGCTAAGGGGTGAAATGGAAAAGGTAGTTGAGGACAAGAAGGCGAAGGATGTAAACTCTTGGTACGGAAGATAAATCGTAAGGCAAAGAGAAAAGCACAAGATCAGATCAATGGAGGAGACTAACGTGTTTCGAAGGACCTACCGCTTTCGGCAGAATAAGAATGAGGTTACAAACTATCCATGCACTGAACTTTGTTTAATCTCGCATATACGTGCTTCCCTTCACTCATGAAATGCTAATATTAAATCAGTTTTCAATCACTGCCGTCAAATGAATTTCCGTCTGAGAGAAAGTTGACTTTCCGGAAGTTGCTTATCCAAACGTCACGTAAAGGGAAATATTCTGCAAATTACTCGGACTGCAGAAGTTTCTGGACTTTTGAACTAGTTTCTTTCACTGTACAGAATGTACCAGAATCTGAGGGACAAAATTCCAGAGCAAATTCTGCAGGTAAAAAATAAAAATACAGAATAGAAACTTTATGAACAATATATATCATTTTGTAGTTATTAGGCATGAACTTAAAAAAATTGAACATTTCAGTCAATATCGTAACTAAACAGACGTCAAGAGAGAGACAAAATTCAGTTCTCATAAAATGTTACTGGTATCACAATATGCCTAAAACCTATCTTTAGAAGAAACCTCTTGGGGGTAGTTCTACATCTCCGGGGGTATAAAACTAGGTACCAAATGACACTACTAATACTTGAGAATTTTTACGGGGTATTTTTCGTTCTATAAGGAGTAATACCTCAGTAAACCCCTGTAACAGACACCGCCCAAAGTTTTTAATTTTGAAAATAATAATAATAATAAATCTAAGATACGCTTTCAAGTACATAAAAATACAAGTATAGAGTTCATGATGAATATTTTAAATCCTGGAACCAAATATACTAAATATTTACCAGGTATTCTTGTTCATTTTTTAAAATATTTTCGATGTTCAAGCCTTGTTAGTTCTTTAAAGTACTTGTTTGCTACGAAATTTTCCAATTCGGACTTTTAAGCCTAATTGAAAATGGAGCGTTTCAAACTCTATTGTTAAAATTTTGCTTTCCTTGATTTTTTTTTTAAATTTAGATTTTAGTAAGGCTATCGATTAAATACATAATTAATCTATTGTCTTCTGTCTTCACTCTTGTGCCGACATGGTAGCCGTGTGGGTTGGGGGGCGTAAGCCAGCGACTCGAAGGTCCCGGGTTCGAATCCCGGGTGGAACATAGATGTGAATTTTAACTAGCATCGCAGTCATAATTGTGACAGACCGAAGTCAAAGTTACCAAAATATGGCCCATACACAACAAAGTTTCCAAGGTTTTTTTTTTCTTCACTCTTGCAAGTGGAGGTCACATCAATAACCTGGACGGTGCCCTAACAGCACTGGACACTTAACAATAGGCTTGCAACCAGTTTAGTATGTCAAGTATGCAATTTTGGAATTGCAAGTCTCTTTAATCTTGAAACAAACTTAAAACTAAAATGTTAGTTGACACTTGCAAACGTACTGCAAGATTATTCCGGCATGCTTGCTGCAAGGATACAAGCGTGGAATGTCAGTTGATACGTTTGCAGTACCTTTGCATCAAATTAACAAGTATCATATTTGCACTTTCTGAGTTTGCAGCACGTTAATTTCAAGCCAAAAAGGCAACTTTGACATAACAAGCTAGAATCAGGTCACGTGCGAACTTGATGCAAACGTCTATGCTATTAGGATGCTAGTGTCTAAGGATAGGAATCGAACCATATTTGGATTTGAATCCGAGGCAGAATGCAGGTGCACATACCAGCATGTTATATTATCACTAAAGTTACCCTTTGTCACCACTTCGTCTCATCTACCATGAAAGGTGTCTGTCATCTGTATATGCACACATTAATGACTCCATTTTAAGTTTCACACCCCATAATCTACAATGACAACGACTGGTCCTTGCGGAACACCACCACTAATTAGAGTGCCAATCATTAGCATACTCTCTCAAGTGAGAATGCAGCCATCGAATGTGTTGGTTTGGAAAAGCTCAGTCACGCCCTACTTGTGCTACAAGATTATGATTTCTCTGAGTCATTAACTGTTCGTCAAAGGAAGAAATGTTTACCTTAGGTGATCGCTCCTCATGAACTTCTTGTTGCAGACGGGACAAATGAAGTTCTTCTCGCCCGTGTGTGTTCGTGTGTGTCGTGCGAGCTCATCCGACCGAGCAAATCTTTTTCCACAACCAGACCAACTACAGGGGAAAGGACGTTCACCTGAAACAACAGAAAAAGACAAACATTCATTAACTATATCATCATCTGGTGCCAACGTAATTTAACAACACAGGAACACATACAAAAGAAAGTCATTACACTTTGCAAATTTAAATGTCAAAACAATAGAAATTCTTAACAAATTTGTGAACTTAATAACCATTACAAAATAAATTAATAGGTTTTCACTATTACTAAGTCCTTACGAACTTAAAATAGAAATAAATGGTTTCTTTATACTCTTTAACGGTTTACCGGAGAGGCGCACGTGTTCGAATCCTGTTTACGATAGCCATTCTAACTGAGTACTCAATCGTTACAGGAACTTTACCCCGGAAGTTGCCATAAGTTTTGACTCGTGTGCGTGTCGTGAAGCACTTCTGCATAAAGAACACTGACAAGAAGCACCTGGGGAGTTGATGGCTTAGTGTAATGGTTAAGGTATCGGACAGCTTCACGAGTAACCCGGGTTCGATTCCCGGCGGGGTGATAATTTTTAAGAAAAAATATATATACGCACCGCTATTAGTCATGTTAGAAAAGTCAGATTTTGTGTTTCTTCTTTTCATTATATGGGATCCATTCGCTCGCTGCTAGTTCACAGTAACGCTAACAGGTGGCTCTATAAGCGGATACAATTCCTGTACCGATTGAGTCGTTTCTAACTGAGGTTTTCTAGTGTTTTCCTCAGTCGCATTAGGAAAATGCCAGAATGATACTAGAATTTAGGCCCTGTCCAGTGTCCGCTCTTTCTACGATTTCCTGTCCCATGACAATAGCAAATAATTGGACGTGAAGGCAAGTCTGTAACCTTAATGCGATGTAAAGGTCAAAATGATAGTTTCAATACTTGAAAGGTGTGCAGTGGTCGTTTTTCATTTTTCCCGTTTATTATATAAATATGGATGCATTTTTACAATTTAAAAAGCTTCACAAACTATATTCGGCGGTTAACCATTGATACTTCATACCTATATTTTTTAACTGTTGTTATCTAATTATTGAAAGGAAAAAATGGCGGAAATTCCAGTTGAAACTTCGTAACAAATAAAGTCAATTCACCCCTTGGTTTACTTGTTACGAGGTTTCAACTGGGAAGCCCGCCATTTATTTCTCCTTTCAATAACTAGATAACAACAACTTTAAGTGACATAAACAGTAGATACAAGATATCAATGGTTAACTCTCGATGCTGTTTGATGATGACGATTCGTTTCCTGCCCGGATATCTATGACTGGAATGTCTCGGAGCAAGGTGAACCGATAATGGCTTGTCATTGCCTTCCATCAGATGGATATAAAGACGGTTACAGTTTCAACCTGTGATCTATATGTCTTGATCGGGAATCCAATCATAGACCTCGTGATAACAAGTTAATGAGCAATACTCATCCAGATGTCAGTTCTAGCATTTCAGCAACAGTCATATAGGTTTATCATTACACTTGAATTACTGACACCCGTAATGATTCAGGACTGAGGACTGTGCATGCAGATACTTTCCGAGCATCATGATGGAGATATCAGGAAAAGCAATGAAAATTGCCTGGTGAAAACCCTTCAGGCGCAATACCAGATGTTTTAGATACACCTATGAATGTACGTACACAGGAAATAATTTTAGCCGTTAATAAGTACAATTCGATAAGGATAACATAGAGATTTAATGAGTGGTAGAGCATTATGACTTACTGCCGTACCGAAGTACGATGTACCAATTTCCAGAGTTCTGCAGACACTTTGTAACCCTTCTGTGTCCCCAAAACTTTTGGATTACTCTGAACTCTATAGCATTTCCTCAACGTTAATGCTACCGAGCGGCCGTGACTCAGTGGCAGAACGCTGGCTTAGCGTTCGGGAGATCGTGGGTTCAATCTCAGCTGCCGAATATCCAGACTGAGGCTTTTCCAGGGTTTTTCCTCATTACACCAGGCAAATGACGGGATGGTACCTTCAACTTAGACCCTGCCACCCCGACACCTTCCCGCATCCTTTTCCCTCCCATATCCCGGTCTGAGCCTTAGATGCTTAAAGGCCATAAAATTCAAATCCAACGTTAATGCTATCCATTGTTGAAGCACACAAGAAAATAATTAAAAGCTCTTCCTATAAAATTTCAGATCTAAATTGCATCCATGCTGCCTGCCAGTGTAATGCGATCCCAGCGTTGCCAGGCGTAAAACCTGTCATGCTTGGAAAGCAATTGGACATACTGTGTTAGTAACTCAGAATAAAAAGAAATCAGACATTGCCATAGGAATATGTTTCTCTGAAATGTTCTGTTAACATCACAGTAACAATTAAACAATATTGGCAGTATGCGCATTTCCATCTTAACAATTATGCATAAGAGAGCGAAAGGGATATTGGTATACAATATATGAATGGATGTCAAATTACTGTCAACTCAAAGAAGAAAAAAAAATCAAAACCAGTTATAAATAGAGAAATCATATGAGATAAATATTTAGTTGAATATATGTATCTTAAATAAAAATCTAAACATCACGTGACCTCGTAAGCAGAAATTAATTCATTTAATATGACGTATGGGCATAAAATTAGGAAGGAAGAAGAAATTTCCACACTTATACATTGAAAGTTTTCAGATCTTAAAACAGTACTTTCACGGAAATAAAACATCGGGATCTAGTGCGAAAATACTGAGTCCATTATCCTGATTTTCTTTCGTCCGACGCTGCTGAAGAATTATCACTGTTGGGAAGCAGCACTGCAGCCAAAGTGAGGAGCAAACAAGCAAAGACACACAAGTCCATTTTTAGATTTAAAAGAAAAAACTGTTCGTTTTAAGGCTATCGTATAATACAAAGTAATTTTCTAATAGAAATACTTACCCCATCGTAATATATGTACTTCCTTCATAAAATTACTTTGCATGATTCACAACAGCTCCTCATTAAGGTCTTAAAAAGAACAATACTTTAATATATATATATATATATATAGTGTTTTTGCTTGTTTGCTCCTCAACTAGCGAAAATTATAATGAGTGACAGTGGGAAGAGCAGTCGTGGATATATCTTTATCTGATTTGAGGGCTTGCTACTTTTATATCTTTCTGTGCCACACATACTACAGCGAAAGTTATCTTCTGGTTACCGGCATCCTTATCAGAATAATCGAGGTAAAAGGAAACAGACGGGAGAACCTGCTGGCGTCTTCAGAGGTAAAAGAATGGCACGTCTCCCAAGAGTAATTCAGCATGCTAAATACACTGAAGATTGAGAGAGGATGTAAGCAGTAAAGCTTTCAACATCACCATCGGACTCTCCCAATAGTTGCAGATCTTTCATATAAACATAACATGTTGAATGTTTCCACACACGCTCTATTTAAACTCCACGTCTACATCTATTCTCATGTTACTGTGCCTTTGATTTCACAATTGATGAGCAGGGTTTCATCTTCGTTTCCTAGATTGCCAAAACAGCTTGTTCATGCATTCCAAATTGTGCAAAATTGTATAAAACGTGTTCAAATAGTGATCCATGGTGAACAAGTAGTCAAAATTGACTAATTTGAGTTACTTTATAAAAGAATTGTCCTTTTTTACAGTGTATACAAAATATTAAAAGTCTGGATCGTCTCAGAGATAGGGCCTATGAGGAAAAATCGTGTAAGCTTTATTCTTTTTTCCCAACACACGCACACACTTGGTAGTGTTGTCCATGCGGGGAAAACCAAGATGACTAATATCGGTGTCTGGTTGCGGAATAAAAGAATCCATCACTGCTCGCAGAAAGATCTCGGAAGTTAAGATCATCAGAAGCTGCAAGTTTCATGAGAATAAGAAAAAGAAATACGCAAAAGGAAGCTTCCAGCAAGGACATAATATTAATTTTATCTTTGAAAGGTCCCGCGTTAAAATAATTGGTGCGGCGAAACGAGGTGCACGAAAATCGTACTTTACAATATTATAGTCCATAAATATGTAAAGCAAGTATTTACATACAACCACCATCTGTAAACGTAAAGGCAACATTTTTAAAAGGCCATGCTATTTCACGCTGTACAGCGAGGTTAAATGGTACATAGTAAAGCAGAATGTGAGTGCATGGCACAACGCCATTCCCACAACCTCGTGTCTTTTTAGCAACACACATCACGTCTCGCCTTCACTTGAAGGTTACATCCAACACAGTTGAAGCATCTCAAGCGAACTCGTTCTTCTTTGGCAGCCAAGATCTCGCACCAGAACGACACTCGATTTCGCAACAGTTCGTCTGTCGTCTCGACGTACGTAAACGCTCTCAGTTGAGAGGAACGGCTGCGTTTACTGCGCAGATGATTCTCAGAAGTCTCAATTAATGATAATGAAGCCAAGTACAAAACATTTGGCTTTGGACGTTTTCATTTGGGAAGAACAAGTGGAAGAGGCCTTGAACAGAGATGAACAAATGATGACCCGTCTTAATGAACCGATTATATGTTTATTTCCGGGATACTTTCCCTTTATACTCACTACTTCACACAAATAAAGAGGGGAAATGTATTAAAAAAATTTACTTCACCGCTTTTAGTCATGAATTTTTCGCAGTAGATAGCTCCTACGTTCTTGTTAAAGACCACACACACATATTTAACTGTAAATACTTATCAGTATTCTTCTGCCTAAAATTGCATATTTTTCACCAAACTTTGTGAAACAGGCATTCTCCATTAATCCATGAATTCAGTTTAAAAGTCAGTTCTGCCTCCCTTTTTCGATTTTGAAAACTATCCAAAGACGAAAGTCAATTCTGAAAAGTATGTAGGATGGTTATCGAACTGTTATGACATGAAGTAACAAATATTCTGAAGAATTTATTGTTAGCTGAGATATATGATTGCCACTAAATTACGTCAGAGGCTGGGCAGACTCAGTCTGCTCTCAGCTAAAAAATAAATTGTTCAAACTATGTATTACTTTAAATCATAGACTTCTATAACCACAAACTTACCTACTTCCCTAATTTGTAATACTGCCTTTCGATAATTATGTTTCTCTTCGTCGACTTGTAATCATGGCATGCTGAGCTCCTTACTCTCTGTTCCCTGTTCTTTATTGGCTGAAATCAAGTAGCTACGAGGCTACGACATAGGACATGAAATTTATACGCATCCTCTTTCACTAACGTTAAATATTGTGCATGTGTTGCAGTTCAAGTGAATTAGTGATGAGATGACCGAATGGGGTTCAGATAAATGAAATGTCTTAATACTTGACAAAATATTATCAGCTAATCCTCCAAATTTTTATATTCGCAATTGTACTGTTTAGAAACAGCTTTTGAGACTAATATAATCTACTTACATTGATAATACGGAAGTAGCTGCGTAGAGCCTCTTCATTTCGCAAGATAAGTTCGGATCTACGTTGACACGTGCAGAAGGTGTGGTTAAATGTTTCACACCCAATGCAGGAATGTTCACCGAATTCTTAGGCCAAGGTTCTTCATTGAAAATGGCCAGAGTGGAAACTTGAAACTAGTTTCTGAAGTTGCTCCCAGCATCGTTGGAGATTTTAGGGGCGTGATTGTTGCCAAAGGTGTGGTGCCAGTAATAACTGGAAGTTCGTGAAGACGATAATGGAACGAAATCTGAAAGTCCTCTCTAGTTCTCCGCATTTTCTCCACTTTTTTCCCAGCAATGAAGATAAACCTCATAGATTGCAATGCGAACACATACATACAGAGCAATATTCAACATTCGAACTGATAGTTGTCCGTAATGTTTCACAGGAAAAGGAATGTTATAGTGCTAGGTAACTATAATAATTCATGAATAATAATAATTATTATTATCATTATTATTATTATAACCTATGAGAATTTTAGCAACTAATGACTTGCCCTCTCGATTCAGTACGTTGTTAAGATTTAAACTCCACAAACATACGTGTTACAGCCAGAATCTGAACCCAGAACCTCATGCATCGACTGGATGACTAGCTTAGTTCGTCACATGATAAATCAAGGGTTTTCAGGCTCGATTCCTGGGAGGAGAACATTAGACATAGTGATTTGGAGTCCACTTTGAACTGAAGATTTCGTCCATAGCACGTAATCTTTATCCAATGGACGCTAGTACCAAACCACCACCGGTTCACCTTGCCCATGGACCTTAAGGTCATAAACGAATGGAACTACGCGTTATTCTCAATTCTTGTAGGGGATGTCAATAAACTGGGGAAACCTAATAGATTATTATTATTATTTAAATATAATGTTGCTTTTAAGTAATAAAGTACTGTATGTCATGTAAGTGAGAAATGAACAATCTGTCCTATTTTTAAGCAATTATTATTTAAACCAGTCAGCAATGCAAACACTGGTTAGGGCAATTAGCAACTTTCTTGTCCAAGAATAGAAAAAAAAGCGTGGCGCGTACCTATCAGCACTGAGAAAGCTGGAGAGCTTCGTTCACAGAATTGGGTTAACGCTCCTTTCCATGCTTCCCACTACCTTTTTTTTCTCGATTTCTTAAAATTATGGAAAGATGAAATACAGTATTACAATTTTGGAAAGTAGGCTCCATGGTGCTTATGGAATTGTGATATGAAACTAAAAGTGTTTTAAAGAACTCAATTATGACCGAATTATTTGACTGCCCAGCTTATGACGTCATAATTAGCTGCCTGTCAAATATCTCAGTTAGAATCTAATTCCTTAAAACACTTTTAACTTCATATCACAGTTTCATAAGCACCATGGAGCCTACTTTCCAAAATCGTAATACTGTATTTCGTCTTCCCATTCTAAAATCGAAAAAATAGTGGGGGAGTATGGAAAAGGAGCGTTAAAAAAACTGTTACTAGAAAAACGACAAGTCAAAGAAATTCCCAGTTAAATTATTTACGAGAGAAAATGTTATACATTTGGAAGGCTTCTCCTTTCTGGAAGGAATGGAGGTTTTTTTTTTTATTTTGTGACATTTAAAAATAAACGTACAAATGACGATGATCCATAACATTATTTTGGAAGTCGGTCCATAAAATATTATTTAGAATAGATATCAAATAAACTAGTCCACAATTTGACTTAAATAATAATAATAAAGACTATGACGTCATAACTTACAGGCTTTCAAGTGTCTTGGTCGGAATCAATAGTTTCAAAATCTGAAGTAATTTGATTCCCAAATTTCGTTTGTTGTTCACTCGTCCGCTATCTTAAAAAAAAAAAAAAAAAAGTTGAGCACGAAGGTCTTTTAATTTGAATTTACTTACGCCCTTTAGACAACTTTGAATCGGACCAGGATGAAGTAGGGAAGAGAATACTGAAACCAAATCGATCAGGAACTAGTTTGAACGTAACATCCCGGCATTTGCCTCGTGTGAGTACGGAAAAACATTGGAAAATCTGAGCCAGGATGGGCGTTGCTGGGATCGTTCCCAGGCCCTTCCGATTGCTTCGCCAACGCAACTAGCAACTCAGCTACGGCCATTCTGTCCAAGGCTTCTCAAGTCACACCTAAATGAATAGATTCATTAAAAACTTGTTTAACGTTCTTGACAGCTTCGAGTGTATCCAACGAGTAAAGTGAAGCTTTTCCTTGTTCAAGAGATATAAAAATGATTATTGCTGTTTGAGTATAAAACGGAGAGAGCTGGAACGTATAGCTAGAAGCTGGTTCAACGAACAGTCTGCTGGAGGTGTGAACGACCTATTTCAACACTACAGGCAATTTCAAAGATCCGATTCATTGTTTTCTTACCTGAGACCTTTCTGTCTCGCACTAAACAAGACACATCGGATTATCTTATTAAAGAGCTGCTCAGATTATAGGCCTATCGTAAGAGAATTACGTCATCTCAATCAGTTTTGAAGAAATATAGTGCCAAGATTTCATATTTATTTGGAAGCTTCTAAATTAATTTGGTTCTGGAGAAAGGTTTATTCCCATCTATCATAAGTATGCTTCTTAATTCGTGATCTCCATAATCCACTCCTCTATCAAGTTTCCAGTGATTTTATCATTTAAGTGGAGGAATGGTACCTATTTCATCTAATTCAAACTGTACTCACATCAATTTGTAAGATATAAATGTACGTGTGCACGAAACAGTTACTTTCAACACTGGAAAACCAAAGAAAGAAAGGAAGTGATTATCGCTCTTTCAGTAGGTACTATTTCAGCATTTACCTACTGAAATTCACATTAACTATGAAACTCTCTGCCCTGCAAGCGTGCTATGCGAATCTACCTTGGTCTGTTGATCAAGACGTACCAAATTAAGATGCTATTCATGAATAGATATAATTCTGGTCAAGGAAATGAATGAGTAATAATTTTCCTACTTCTAATTTGTATTCATTACAATAAACACACCTGAAAATTGACATAATTCCGTAGTATCCTACCAAGGACTTCATACACTCTAAAGCTTTGCCTCTATGTGTAATATATGAAGATAAGGATGGGACCCACGATTTAAAGTGGGCTCTGAGTCTCGAAACCCTGAAGCCTTGATTATAAGACAGTGAGGTTACCTCTCAGCCAACGAGGACAGATAGCAGCATATAACATACAGTAATGAAGTTGATTGCAAGATAACAGTCCTAACCTGATAACAAACCTCGTTACATATTGGCTGTTATTTGATTTATATGCTGCCTCTACTGTAAAAGCTGCATCATGATTGCTGGAAATTGTCTTTCTGTGTTAATTTAATAACAGTTCAATTTGTATATATCTACAAAATTAATAGCACACATCCTACAGCTTTGCTTCTATGAGTAGTATACGAAGATATTATTTATTCCTAATATCTTCCAATACTCTTATTTGCATAACTACTTTAGAAGACAGGACATCAATATTTGCTCGATATTTTATGTATATAAGTTTTTTCTCGTTTATTTTATTTATTTCTACACGAATGTGGATTGTGAAGTTTGAAATATTTGATAAGATAAAGATAAAATTAATTGTATGGGCGGTAACAAATTGAAATATTTGAACTCGTGTTATATTTATAACTTGAAGATATGGGTGTACTAAGCACCTAAGTCAGAAAATAAAGTTTAGAGAAAATCACAATCAATGATTTAGAAGCAATGGCAAATCAATGAACGGCTAAAATAATGCAATATTTTACTTTAAAAAGTAGAGGGCAATTTGCAGAATATCACGAAGCATCTGACTCCTATAAAAGTAATGAGTTCTCAGCGTTACCATATGGAACATTTGAAAACAAGGGCAAACGAAGGATATTGAAAATACTCACGAACATACAATAATTATCAAATTTATGATAATGTTTTTGAAAATAAGATATACGGGCCGAAACGGAACGAGATAACTGGAGAATGGAGGAGACTGCATAATGAAGAACATGGACTGTACGATTCATCACATGTTGTAAGAATAATGAAATCGCGACGACTAAATGTAAGATGGGCAGGCCATTTGGCTCGGATAGGGGGAAAAACGAAGCTTATTGGTTGAAAAGCCGGATAAGAGACCGTTGGGACGACTCAGACGTCGTTGGGAGGACAATATTAGGAGGGATCTTCGAGAACTAGGTGTTCGTGATGAAAACTGGCTTCATGTTGTCCAGGATAGAATCCAATGGCGAACGTTTGCTACTGCGTTGATGAACTTGTGAGTTCCGTACGCCATAGAGTTAGTTAGTTATGATAGGTACTAGCGTATGAAAATCCTCTATCTTATCTTATCATTCAGATGTATTGATGACTAGAAATAGAAAACGATGTAAATGCCACAAGCCTAACAACCTGCAAAAATCTAGTCCTAGACCATTGCAAATAGTACAAAATCGCGATGGAAGATAAGTAATTATGTTTAGGGTCTTCCGTTTTTCCTCTCTCCTGTAAAATTTCGTTTTTGGTACAAACATTTTTTTAAAATTATAATTATTATTATTATTTGCCACTTCCAGTCTGCAATAAACCTATCTTGAGCAAATAAATGCGAACCATCTTCAGAGTTCCAATATTTTTGTATTTGATACTAATTCTGTCATTTGAAAACTGCTGTATGTCCTTTCAAATGGTAGAAAAAAAATATTACGTGGATAACTATGTTGAAATGGATTAATACTGTTTTCAGGTAATTCGCGAAGAATCCAGGTCTTTTTGAACATTATTCAAATTGAAGTTGGTAACTGTGTGTTCTTTCCGAGCTATTGTGGATGCTATGATTTCTTGTTTGACGCCTGCCCGTTACCAAGGTAACGAGCTTTCTTTCTATTTCTTCACTGTTTGTCAGAAAGAGGGACATATCCTTCCACAGAAGGACGTCTGGTAACTCTCGGAATGACCCCAAACAGCGCAAGAGAAATCTTTTCCGAAGTAACATGGAATGGATCATCAAGGTCCACGCATCACGATGACTGGAATTGGCTTCTCTTTCATCAGAAACAAACTAAACAGAGCTATAACAACAGTTTATCGTAAGGCATGAATTTTTAATGGAATAAAATCATCTGTACAGCAGCACCCAACCACATGAGGAGGGGAACAAAGTTTCCCTCTTTTATTTAATCGATGCCCCTGGCGACTCAACCACACAGTTAGCCATCGATCCGGATACTTGGCCTCCAGGCAAAACACTTACACACAGACAGACCGGGGCACAATAACCACAGTGAAAAGATTGTCTCTGTTGCAAGCAAAGGGAATCAGAATGCTTTTGACAAAACAAATCAGGGTTCTCTGTTTTCAAACATCTCGATTTAATGATGCAACGTGCAGCTAAAGTTTTCAACAAGTTTATTCACGTTTTGTGAAATATTATGTTCTATGCGTGGAATGCTCCTTGCAATCAGTGGACACGGAGGGGAAGGGGGAGAGCCAATCAGAAACTTCAGAAAACTTGTTTCGCATTAACTTTAGATTTGGCACGGCACAGAATTTGCGATCATAATGTAAAAACTTGGTAAACTTTATTTTATTTAAAATAAAATAATAGCTGAGCAAAGCAAATACGTTTTATTTAGAAACTAAAAACGTGTAACAGTTTCACCAACTAACTAACAACTTGGCTTCATCATACACACTAAATCACATAAACAACAAAACTTCTAGTGAGACAGCTATCTGTGGTTCCTGATTGGCCCCCTGCCAGCCAATCCCATACCGATTACACAAAGTGAATTTATAATTAAAAACAATCAATGGTTCCCTTTCACCCCTGTTCCTACTACATTTAAGCATACAATACCAAAATAAGCCTTGTCCTGTAGAAATTAATTTATAAGTGATATAAGAAAATTACTAAAAAGAAAGATGGAAAAATAAATAAATAAAAGGACACTAAACTAAACTTTAAAAGATTCTACGTCTTAGACCAAAAATACAATTTATATTTTAAGGCTCCTTAATAACTTATTCCACTGTTCATCAATTTTAAGTCCCGGGTTCCAGTTCGTCGCTTTTCCACCTTCCACTTCTATATATCTTGCTTCTTTCCATTATCTGACAGTCCTATCATCCCGTCCCAATACTTTTACTTCACTCCAATCCACTAAATGTTCCTTATATGTTTGTAAATAGCATTTCTGTCCCTCTCCAACCTAATATCATCTTTATATTGTTTTATTCGCTCTCCTAACCTCTTTCCCGTTTCCCCCACATAGCACATTTCACAATCACTGCACTGGATTCTATAAATTACAAATTTTTTCTTCATCATTTCCTTCTCTTCTTCGCTTTTCTCCTGCCTCTTGCTTCCTTTTCTGTAGTATTTATTTTATATGGCCCATTTTAGTAATTAGAACATATTGATTACAGCCCCTCCCGATTATACGAGTGCAATTCTGTTAAAATCCAGGCGGGATTCAAACCCGCAATCTCACGTATGGCGGAGCTGAGGAAGCAACTGAAAATCAAGACAACGTTAAGCTTGAAACAGGGTTTCTGTATCAAGTCATTTGAGTAAGTCTAAATCAAGGCAATATCAAACTTGACATTCTGTTCACTTTTATTTCTAAAAAATCTTTGATTAAGAACTGAATAACGATAAATATGCTTATCGTGCAAAAGAGAAGTTTCCATTGGATTTTACACTAATTAGTGACAGAAATCAACATAATAAAAGCAATTGC
Source organism: Lepisma saccharinum (assembly GCA_022664845.1). NCBI lineage: Eukaryota > Metazoa > Arthropoda > Insecta > Zygentoma > Lepismatidae > Lepisma > Lepisma saccharinum. The sequence goes on from JAGDQP010021293.1 coordinate 24,485, forward strand.
AATGTTTATACCGTAATAACATATACTGCTGAAGTCTTTACTGAAATCTACTTTTACGCACAATTACACTGTTCCGATTACGTCACACGCAACTACGCTTCACACTGTCTACCATGTGTTCCATTCATATTTGTTTGACTCAGCTTTGTTTGAATCAGCGGGTGGTGAAACAGTACGTACACCAGATGTACCGCTATCACAGCACAAACACGTTAGAGAGACACTCGGATTTATTTTTTAAAAAAAGTGAAATGAAAAAGTACAGCGCAAAGGTTGCTGGTTGTGTGCGATGAAAGTACATCAGACACAACACATACATATTCCCACTACAGAGCAGGAATATTGCTTGAGGAATATTACATCAATTATATAATTTAGTCTTCAATGATTTCTACATCCTTCAAATGTATGTACCGTTAAAATACGTTGTATTGCACCGTGTCTTTATGGACTGGGAACATATTCATTTTCCGTGTCCGTGTATTTTCCTTTTTATGCCAGAAAATACTGGTGGAAGCGGGGTTAGAACCCAAATTGTCTCGATGATTGCCTAACGCAGTAACCGACTAAGTTACCAAGAATGCAATGAATTCGTCGCATTTTTCATCTCATATTGATTAAGTTTGATGTAAGCAATCTACAAGAAGAGGCTGTGAAAAAATAATTCAACAACTTCCAACACTTCTCGTGCTATGTCCATCACATACTCTGTACGGTATCCCCATCAGTTGCAACATATAGTCTTAAAAGGGATGTGCTTGCAGAGGGATGCCATCCCTCATACTTAAGACAGAGTTTAGCCATAAATAATTGCATAGAAAGAAACACGAACATGTTACACGACAAACACATACAATGTTTCTGCCTAAACGCATATAGAACTGAAAACACACCGTATGTGATACGTACTGCACGGGTTTGCGTATGAGAAATACATTTAGCATTAGAACAATTTGAAAATAGACGCCGCATTTTTTGTGAGAGAATTCGAAGGTTTCCTTGGTTTATATGTCTCTCTGTAAATGTGTGCTTTATCTCCTGATCTCGGATTCACTCTTCCAGTCATGTGTACCGAAAATCGATTTGTGGACAGCTGTACGTACCACTGATTCCCCCACTTTCAGCCTGTGGTTAGTATCCTACGGTCCAACCAAATCATTTGAAGGTGAAACTTTGGCGGTGCGTATCATTTGCGATGTGGAGGTTCCCATTTCTGCATTAGGTGTGTAGCGTGCTTATTTGCGTTTTGCGTGTTTCTGTCTGTCCGCATCCCTAAAGTCACTGTCGCATTGAAGCTCTATTGTTGGAATTGTGTAAGTGACGGACGACCTGTGATCATTCGGAACGTTTATTTGGCGAATTCGGTTCTTTAACCAGTTACATATTAGATATGACTATGTAAATGACATTTTAGTGGTTTAAATGCGTCACCCTTCTCTATTATTTATTACAGTGAGGTTTTCATGAATAGCTTTGATGTTTGTCACTAACTACAGCTGAACTACACTGACCACAGTTACAAAAAGGCACGTGAGGACTGAGTTCCTGTTTCGTAGTGAAGCGGTCTCGCGTTGGATACTCGGTGGCGCTCATAGATACGGACAACTGGGGAACTACTTAAAGAAGTACTGGAGTCCGGTCACGGAAGCCAGAACAAGTGGTGATAGAAGTCGTTGCGGCGACGACGCAACTCCTACTTAACGAAAGCCGTCTGGCAGCCAAAGACCGAACTTGGGCTGCAGGGCCATGGATTTAAATTAAGTTCGGAAAAGGAAATTTAGGTTTTACTTAAAATCACTGTTATTATAACTTGACTAATCGAAATACAACAGAATATGAAGACAAGCGCCGGTCTCGCATTCGAACTCTGGGTCTCAAAAGTCTTGGATCCTGAGGATCAATCAACACATTTTGTCAGGTTTTTGGAGGCATCTATAGTTCGGGCCGGCATTGAATAAGAAGTCTGCAGCGACCAGCCTAAATGAAGGCACAATCCCGGGAAAACTTGCCAGGATCGTCAGTCGCTAGTATCGAACCCAGGACTTCCCGAATGCGAAGCCAGAACTCCACCAACTACAGACCACTCACCTACCTAATACCACAGAGCGCAAGTAGCTTAGTTGGTAAAGCTTTCACTGAGCAATCAGAAGGTCCTGGAAACGATCCCAGCCACCGCCCATCCTCACTGAGGTTTTTCCTAAGTCATACTAGACAAATATCAAGATGGTACCTACTAATTAGGCCTTGACCTTCCAACATCCTTTCCCCCACCATATTCTGGCCTGAGCCTGAGGTGCATAAAGGCCATAAATAAATTCAAATTTTAACCTAGCTAATACCGTGTGAAGGTCATTTCTCTTTAGTGAATAAATCTTTCGGTTATGGCCTTTACAAGGTCTAAAAGTTGTTAATCACGTTCCTCTCTCTCGCCATAAGAGAGGGAAATGAGAAGGCCATGGCTGAATTTAAAAGTATAATCCCGACATTCGAATGATGTGACTGCAGTGGACTCAGGAAAACCTCAGTCACGGAGATCGGTCACATAACTTGACTCTACTCCTGCTGGGACTTCATTAAACGGAGTGGTTCGGAGTCCACTTTGACAAAAACTGCAGGACCCGTCCTTAGAAGCTCATCAGCTCGTTTAGGACGTTAATAAAAAATAATTCATGGCTTGAGCCTGGGTCTTCCAACTACGCTTTCGCTTAATCACTGCCATCGGCGTTGACTTAGCCTTCGGGTGGTCGTGGGTACAATCCCAGCGGCCGACCATTCTGACGGAGATTTTCCTCGGTCATACCTCGAAAATGCCGGGATGGTACCAAGGATTTGAGATAACTCCCTAATCTTTGATGGTATCTTCAACACAAGCCCTGGCCGACAGTCCCCCCCCCCCACTCTTATTCCGACTTGAGCCTTAGATGCCTGAAGGTCATAAATACAATTCAAATTCAAAAACTGCCTTTTTTCTCTCCGCAACAGAGCACAAATTAAGAGAAAAGTCATAGCGACATGTTCGTAACGGGCGTAATCATAGTGCTGTTACCGCTCATAAACTCATTTTATCTTATCTTCTCTTATCATAGTGACATGAAAGGTGTAGATCGCTTACAAGTTCAATAACAGTCGTCGATTGGGGTTGTTAATAACCCAATTTTGTTCCCAATTGTCAATAGTTAAAAAAGTTTTTTCTGCCTCTCAGATGTTCTGCTCCTTATCTGGAAACAAGTGGACATTTTCAACTGGAAATCTTCCTAAAACATGAGTCGATTGTCGACATACTGTTCTATTATTTTTCATTCATGTGTGCAAAAAATTGCATATGCAAGAAAAGGATACAGACAAAAGTGAAATTTCTTCTTAAAAAAAAAATGAAAGAAAGTTGACAGACGTCTCGTGTAATTGCATGTAAAAATGATTGGAGACGTGCTTTTCCGGGTTCGATAACCTGGCGTTTTATTTTCTCGTAGTTACGTATCAAGATGACGAGACACGAAATCCAAGATGAGTATGATTAAAGTCAAAATATGGATCATATTATTTTTATTTTATTTGTATGCGTACAGAAAGATCATGAATATCTGTACGATATTATCGTGCTTGTTGATAAACTAAATGAAAAATTACCTCGAATCGTTTGTTTTCTTAGTGTGTCGAATCGAGTACGATGATCTGGTTTTCAGAATTTATTTTAGGAATATACCAATCCCTTAAGAAATGTAATAAACCAAAACTCTTGCACGCTGTGAGAAAACCAAGCATCCCGCATCCTATCTGTTATGCCGAAAATTATAAAATTGATTTCTCCCCCTTAAAATTACATTTTCCTACAACTTGAAACAGTAAGAAACCGTAATGGAGACTGTTACTGTATGTACAGCAATGATAAAAAGAATCCATCTTGATTGCAATCACTCGTCAAATGAGAGTAGTCAGTCATGCCCAACTCGAGTTTACACCAGAATTCTCACACAATAAGCGATTTGGAAACAAAAGAAGGTGATGGGAGAATGGCTGTTGTTTACCAATGTTATTCGACTGAAACAATAGACATTCTTGTAAATGTATGGATAGACCTATGTTGTCTGTGATCTAAAACTTTCACTAATCCCACATCCGCAAAGAGAAGCTAAACAATCGTAACGTTTGTCCGTACAAACCTACTTCTGGACAGCGGTTCAGAATAACCACGTTAATTAGTTGTTTATGACAGCTACTTTTTTCTCTCATGTGAGGTCAACATCTCGTACCAATTCAGCTTGATTACGGTTCCATAAATTATGAACTATAGTCAATGTTATTAAATTCCAAATAAACCTGTCAGCTTATAATGGAATAATTTATGTCCCAGTTATCAGGTTAATTCACCAAAATAATCCTATCTAGTTAATTTCTCCCCCTTGTAGTTTCAATATGCAACAGTGCGAAGAAAGTTATTCTTGTTGTCAGATGGTATTTTTCACTATTGAATGGATGAACCTTCATTCATCTAACTTTTAGCAACCCGTTCGTGCGCATTATTGCACATTTCAAGTACACAAAAACGTTTAAAGCCTGATTCATTAATTTGTGGTGTGCAACAAGAGCACTTAAAAATACCCTACTTAAAAATAAAACAAAACAAAACTGCGGTTGTTATTTAATTTGCCTCACCAAAATTAAAAAAAAAAAACTAATAAGGTCAGTAATCTTATTAACGAGGAAATATTTAAGTTTTGTTTCATACTGTATTCTACCGAGCGAACGTAGCACAGTAAATCATTTGGGATCGCATTCGGAAAGCCTTGGGTTCGATACTAGCGGCCGACCAACCTGACTGAAGCTTTTCTGGGTTCTTTCCTAAGTCACACTAGACAAATGCCGGGATGTTAGATTGAACTTAGCCTCTACCGGCTCCTTACCGTATCCTTTCTCCTACCCTATTCCGACCGCTTTTTTTTTAATGTCCAATCCAGTTCGGTATCAGTAGAGCCAAGAATGCGGGTTAGTTGTTTTTATATTGTTAAAGTAATAACAATCACATTGAAGAAGGGTGATACTGACAACCTGTCTTCGTTTTTCGGTACTACATATATGTGAAGCCTGCATAATTCCAAAGCGAGTTAAAATAACTTTAAGAAGTACAAGGAAACATTTATAGGTAATTAATATAAGCAATGAGGAATGTTTTCTTATCAATACTGAGAAGAAATACCCTATTGGGAGATCGAACCCGGTGGGAGGTCTAGGCAGATGAAGGCTATTTACACATATTTTAAACTTCCAATCGAGCGCTGGGATATTTTGAAATTAAATACGATTGGAAATTCAAAATACGTAACCCTATCCGAGCCATAGATGCCTAAAAACCATAAATAAATTCAATTCATATAGTATTCCCACTACAGACTTCAAGGTTATTGAATACTATAATTTATTTGCTGCGTCACGACATTCGTGCGTGTGCGGAAGTAGTCGTAGCATAATGTTGTGTAACACCAGAGAGCTGGCTGGCTTCCTAGTAACATGAATTAAATTACTAATTAGAGATCATTGTTTAAACAAGTGTTTCTGCGAAATTTCAATATGTTTGTTCAAATAGGTTATAAAGTATATGAATAAAGTACCAAGGTTATTTTCTGGTGATAAACAGTTCGGATCCCTATATAAAATAAATAACACACTACGCAACATAGAAGTTGGCTGAGATACGAGATTTTAAGACAGCACTCTTGCTAGCGGGTTCAACTTCCGACTTCTGACGAAATTAATTTACCTCGCGACGCCAATAGCCAAAAATTGTCGCAGCTTTTTTGCGCGCTAGCAGTCCTGCCACGCCCCCTTTGAGAGCGCGCACCTGGGCAAATCTTATTCTATTTTTAGCTCTGCTAGGCTTAAAAATCTCATGCGCCAGGCCACACCAACCGATAAATCAATAACTATCAACGTAGATGAAACTTCCGGTAAAACGGACGGATGTCACTTTCCCTTGAAATGACCTTCGAGAAGAAGAAAAAGGAAGAAATATATATTCCAATCTTGTTTACATAGAAATGAATTTCAACGTCACACTGTTACCGGTGAATAGGAAGAACAATTATTTAAATGAATTTCCTCTTTATGCCAGGTTGTTTAATCTGTTTCTTTAGTAGCTTTTAAAACATTTTATTACTATTATCACAAGATTTCCCCCCTCTCAACTCATGATCTGATTTAAATGAATGGGCCTGAAAATTAACAGCTCTGACTGCTTAGGCTCCTAAAGATATCTTCCTAACTGCCAACCAACTACAGAACTTCGTATTACCCCATAAGTTTCATGAATGCAATTGGTTAATATCCGTTGTTTTCTGATTTAAACTCTACACGCAGTTGATGTTATTCGTCTGAGTTCTGCGAGCATTGAAAACTAACATCGCAACAAGTGGACGGCGCACTGCGGAAGTTTACGAAGGAACATAGGATCTATTCTCAAGTACTATTACGATCTAGTACTTTCTCTGATCTAAAACGTAATTATTTACCTGCATTATTATGAGGTCTGGCATTAATAATACAACAAGACTCATTAAGTTGAAATCTTTTCGACGGTTGAGGCAAATCTCACCGTGGTGATGCGAACAATATTTTGCCCAAGTTTTAAAAGACTGGTCAGTGTTGCTAGCCACTACCATTCAAAATAATCCAAGTCTATTTTTTGTTTTTTTGTTTTTGTTTTGGAGCATGAAATCGTGTTCAAAAAACTCATCAAATCAAATACAGAGTAAATGTACGTACCATTTATTGACACTGTTGAGCCCAGTAGTTGGCACCCCTACCAAATATTTGTTCCTGTGAAGTCATATCAAAAATGGCTAATTGTTTGCACACCCCTATTAGCAATAACTAGTTTGCATAATTTACATAATGATACATGCTAAGGGGTCTCTAAACATCCTTCTAGTGTTTTTTTTTTAGAAGGAAAACGCTATAATAATTACATTATAGCAATAAATAACTAGAGAAAAAATGGAAGTACATGCCTTAGTTTATCTGCTTATATTTTGATAGGTTAAATTTGTTAATCGAGCCCCCGTAGCTCAATGGTAGAGCGTTGGATTAGCATTCGGGAGGTCGAGGGTTCGATTCCAGCGACTGACCATCCTGACTGAGGTTGTCCTCCGTCATAACAGGCAAATGCCGGGATGGCACCTTCAACATAGGCTCTGGCCGACATCTTGCCGAATCCTTTCCCCCTCCTATCCCGGCCTGAGCCTTAGATGCCTAAAGACCATAAATACAAATTCAAGTATTCGAAGATTCAAGTTAAATTTGTAACTTAACGAAGCCTTCTTGAAATTATCACCTTAACCACGACCAATAACAAATATTAGGTTTCGTGTGCAGAAGTCATCAAGGAAACAAGTAACGTGTTGGGAACAATAATACGTTTAAAAAATTATTTTCAAGACAATTAAAAAAAAATATCTTGGGAGTGG
>JAGDQP010021294.1:2315-19667 GCA_022664845.1 Lepisma saccharinum
GATCTCTGTGTGTGTGTGTGTGTGTGTGTGTGTGTGTGTGTGTGTGTGTGTGTGTGTGTGTGTGTGTGTGTGTGTGTGTGTGTGTGTGTGTGTGTGTGTGTGTGTGTGTGTGTGTGTGTGTCTGTGATCTCTATAATGCCACTTTCGATAGCTAGTAGAACTTACATATCAGGTTAAAGCTATCCGAAAACTAGAGATGATTTTTATACACATTTTTTAATGACATACGTCTTGTTTCAATTATATTTATGAGAAAATTACTGACTGCTAATGTATGTCCGACGACCGGTGCCCTTACCCTACTTTCAATTTTATAATTTTCTTTGTAAATTTATGCAAGTAAACCGTTGGTTGTGTAAGACACTCTTACACAACAGCATTAACAATTTGTGTGTGTAATATTCATGTCACTTGCGATGTATTCCTAATGTAGTATAATATTTTTAAATGTATCTGTTTTTTTTTTCGAAAATAAGTGACGTTGCTTTAAGTATCAACATTATATTGTTTTATTTAACAAATAAAAACCGGAATGGCACCTTTAATATAGGCCCTGTCCGACATCTTCCCGAATACTTTCCCTTCCCCTATCCCGACCTGAGCCTTAGATGCCTAAAGGCCATAAATAAAATTTAAGAAAAATGTCTTTGAGATCAAAAATAGTATTTATCAAGGACTTTTTATATAAGTGATTTTTATATTAAATTATACCTTATATTGATCAATTTAATTAGGAATTGTTTGTATCTTACGTGTTGAACTTAACTAAGGTGAACTTTAATGCGAATTCTCAATTGTTTTTCTTCATAAAAAGATCGTACCTGGCACATACAAATGTCACAATACCAGGCAGCGGACGGTCGCTGTTTCGTTCTTGCCAAACAAACAGAGAAACAATTGAATGTTCAACTTGCGCCACGCTGGGAGTTAAAAACCACGTAGACGGTGGTGCCAATAATACCTCTAATGGACCTCTATGTGTATACTCTATAAAAATACACACTTGTACTAATAATTTACATTTGTTTCATTGTCATAGGTTTGGATATCCTAATAAAGAGCTTCATTGTTATAGGTTTGCATATCCATAACAACAATAAAGCTATGTTAGCAATGAACAAGAAAGAAAATAAAAAAAAACGGCACGGAAAGAACTATTGAATTGGTTATGCACTTTCTTCCTTGGAAGTTAGAACTCTCTAGGCTTGAATTTGTAGGACCAGCATTGAAATTTCGTGCAGTGATAACAATACAATAGACATATACGGAGATAGTGCTACCATCTTTTGTTGGAGATCCTTGCTTTTACATTATCCTTAAAAGCATCTGTAGAAAGTTGTTAACATTTTAGTAAGTATATGTTAGACCTTTAATTTTCACACGTGTATGCAAAGTATTGATATCGAGCTAGGAACATTTAGTGGGGCTAGGAAAAATCTGCCTGCCTTTCTGCGTCTCTTAGTGATGCTTCAAACATATAAGTAATTCTTAGAGTCGCATTGGAGAACTAGACTGAAGATATAATTAGCGTGAAATCCTTGGATGCGTTAATGTCTACTATGTGTGGTTCTTGCTTTAGCTGGATCTTCAACTCCTTACTGTTCATTGTCTTGATATATAACCTAGTTTTCAGTTCCATGCCGTCTCAACAAATTAGAAATTATTTCATTAACTTACCTGTCTCTGTTGTCTATTCCTCTCCTTCAGTTATATCCACTTCGTTCCACTTAGAATACACACTATGCTAATCAAATTAACGTTTCTGACACTAACTTCCAGAATTCTACACATCAGTAACTCTGCCACTTCTAGCCACAACACAACTCATATTATCAACTTCACTGCACACAGGATGTAAATTCCCACTACGTTCTGCCAAATCTAATGTTTGTTTCTTCCCTACCTACTTTTATGCCTCTAGTGGGGGCGGTTCGAAAACAAAAACTTCAAATGGTGATAACAAGGTGTTGCTTAGCACACTACTTTTTTATGATCATTGAAAATAATATAAAATCGGGAGACATGTTGTCATTCCATGCAGGACGCCATGTTCCAAGATGGCGGCGAAAACAGAAAAAAATGCCTACAACTTTGCTAGCCTTCATCCGATTTCCATAATTTTCTCAGTCCCTATTCAACCGATTTACACCAAATTTAGTGGGTAGCCTTCCAAGGATACCTAGTTTTGCCCCTCAGATATTCAAACCGATCGGAAGAAATATACAGAGTGTTTAAAATGTTTTGGTATAATTTCAAGGGCTATTCGTTTGTTTTCCGGGCTTCTTCTCAGTCCCTTCTCTACCGATTTTCACCAAATTTGGATAGTAAGCGTCTATGAGTATCTAGTTGTGCCTTCCAAAATTTGGAACAGGTCGGAGAAAAAATACAGATCTAATATTTGACGTAATGAAACAGTTAAAGCTATTTTTGTTGTTTTCAACCCCCCTTCCATTTTCATCCCCTTGTTCCGATTAGGCCCATTAACTAGCTAGACAGAGATTTTTTACCTAAATCGATATGTATCTAAAAATAAAATATCTTATTTAATGCTGTGTTTTTGTTTATTATAACATCAATCTATACACCTGACAGTTTTTATTTGTTCTTAATGCATTTGTTTCAGGTAACGTTGTAAGTTTCTTCCGTTACAATTAAAATGGTACCAAAACGTATTAAACTTGCAGTGGAAGATGATGCAAAATCTTATTTTAACTGGGACATTTGCTGCCTGTATCAGAAAAGTGAGGATTTAATTTATCCGACTCAAAAAACTGTTTCTTCACACTCTAGATATGCCATGTTGACGTCCAATCTATTAGCATTTAAGCCAATTGGTATATTCCCACCACATATAAACTTGGATATGGAAGTCTCTCTCAGGTCTAAAGGTGCAAAAGTGGCACGAATCCTGCTATTTGAACTTTAACAAGCAAAAGTTGGATCGAGCTTAAAAGGGCTGATGCAGGGGAGCCACACTCGTTACTCACATTGCTCACCACCCCGGTTTCAATAGATCAGAGTGACTCAGCCAGAAATTTGCGTACATTTTCGTCATCCTCCTGCTTTTCATCACATTTTGTGAAAACGTGTTTTCTTTTAAATTAAAAAGAATAGGAATTCACCACTTTTCTGTGTTGCGAACTTTCATGGATGACAAATTGAAGTATTGTCCAGAGTTCCTAAAACATGCAGAACATGAAGCACTTTTGTCCAGCGGAGACCTTGTTGCTAAAGAAGAAAATACCATGCAAAGTGTCTTACCAACCTTTACAATCGATGCAGAGCTGCGAAGAGTCAAGGAAAATAATATAACAAACCTGTTGAATCAATAGCGTTTTCAGTTTATGTTCAGTTTATTCATTTAAAACTTCAGAGTGAAGATGTCGAATTCGTTTTCAAAACGGCAAGTCTTACGTCATATTACAGAGGGCAATTGGCTGGTCTTCTTGGAGTTCCTGAGACCGAGTTTCCAGAAGTACACACTTCACGGTTGAGGACAGAATATTAATTCATTTTCCTCAACTAAGAGCAGACAAATTAGGAATACTTACAGGTATATGACGGTGTTAATATATATAATGTATGTCCAGAAACAGAAGTATATTCGTCATGAAATAGAGGTAATATTGACATTGTTGCCACGTCTATTTTTTGTTCTGTCTGTTTGCATCAAATGCAGCCCAAGATACATTTAGGTTTTCAGATTAACCATTCTTTCCACTCTAGAATATGTTCTAGACACGCTCTCTCGCTTATCCAATGTTGCTCATTTGAATTAGTAATCATTTTATCACACAGTAATGAAGGTAATTTTGAGAACTGTGGTTGTTTATTAGGCATAACTACCGTTTTAGCTACGCCAAACTTTTCAGGTAAGTCAGGAACAGTATGATCTCCATAGTTAGAATCTTTAAAAGTTGAGGATTTTTTTCTTTTTACGCCTGTGTATTCTTGTGATGGAATCTTGAAATTCCTGTACAATGAATCGAATCTGATGATGTGACACTAGGAGTGTGGTCAATGTTATCGATCGTAGGCCTCTACTGTAAACAAACCGTGTTTCAAATTTGCAGGACAAAGTACTTTCTCTTCATCTGCACGCTGGTTCACAAGAAAGCAAAGAGCCGTTGTTATTCCAGTTACTCCGTTAAAAGAAATGGGCAACCCTAATCCATGTAGGTCATCAAAAAAGTCTTTGCTCCTTGTTCAGCCATATGCTTCTAAAGCAAAGTAAACAGGGACTGGAGTTTCTGGACTTTTCTTATTGCGCACATATTTTCCTGCCGAGACGTTTTCAGGGAAGTTAAAAGAAATAATTTGGCTAATCGGGAAACTGTTTTGCCGTGCTTTACAGTTATCTGAGGGTATTGTTGGTGATCCGTAAGGTAGAAGATTGATTGTCGCTAGAGGAATCGGAGACACAGATTACTCTTGACATCCACAAGAAATTTACCATTAAAAGTTACTGAAGATTTAAGGTAGATCTTCCCTAAGGGTTTTACGAAAACGCATATATTCAACAGCATCTTCATTTTCTGGACATACATCATTATATATATATATATATATATATATTAGCACCGTCATATAGCAGTGAGTATTCTCTTCCTGATTTGTCTGCTCTTAGTTGAGAAAACGAACCGTGAAATGTGTACTTCTGGCAACTCGGTCTCAGGAACTCCAAGAACACCAGCCAATTGCCCTCTGTAATATGACGTAAGACTTGCCGTTTTGAAAACGAACTCGACATCTTCACTCTGAAGTTTTAAATGAATAAACTGAACATAAACTGAAAACGCTATTGATTCAAGTTTTGTTATATTATTTTCCTTGACTCTTCGCAGCTCTGCATCGATTGTAAAGGTTGGTAAGACACTTTGCATGGTATTTTCTTCTTTAGCAACAAGGTCTCCGCTGGACAAAAGTGCTTTATGTTCTGCATGTTTTAGGAACTCTGGACAATACTTCAATTTGTCATCCATGAAAGTTCGCAACACAGAAAAGTGGTGAATTCCTATTCTTTTTAATTTAAAAGAAAACACGTTTTCACAAAGTGTGAAGAAAAGCAGGAGGATGACGAAAATGTACGCAAATTTCTGGCTGAGTCACTCTGATGTTAATAAAACTGTAAAAGAAAAAACTGCACCATGAAAATTAAGGGTGTTTTACAGTAGCATGATTCTCCTAGAATATATTTTATGCAGAATATTTATTGGTTGTTCGAAACAGAGAAAACGTAGAATTTCTTCGATGGATAGTTTTTCTATTGAATGTTTACCTTTCTAAACATTACTCGATAATATATATTTTTTTAGTGTATTTACCAAGGCTTCCCGTTATATTTACAACAGACATTGATTCCTTAAAATTTTGTAACTTGCATTTTGTGTGAAACTGGTATTATCTCATTCCTGAAGTTGGTTGTTTCTTACTAACAATCGTGGGAGGAACCGAAATATCATTTAAGGGTTTAACAGCATCTGACAGTGACAGGGAATAAGTACTTGTTCAAGGTTAAAGGTCTTTGTATTTGAGAATGACAGTATAGAAGAAAATTGTTTTCTCGTGTGTGTTGTTATCGTTAGTGTTTATTCTGATCTTTTCTCTAAAAAAAAAACACCAGTATTTATCTTCCCGAGGACAGTACAAATACGGGAGTATTACCATTAACGGCACAAACTACCTTATTTTGTTGTAATATTGTTGATAAAGTACTGTATTTTCCCGAGACTTTACTCTATCATCGTAGCCATTGTCGTGTAGGGGACGATCGTATTCAAACGAAATCTTCAGTCCTTTTAATTACGTGTGCGCTCACAGCGAATCCAACCTGCAATCCTTTGATTACTAGACAGATAGTATTATTACTCTTCCACCGGGAACCTAACGGTCATAGTTCAGTTGATAGAGGTCCTGCTTAGTTGGATTTGCATTCCAGAGGTCCTAGTTTCGATACCAGCAACCGACTATCCTGACTGAAAGTTTTCCTCGGTCACACGAAACAAATACCGGGATGGTACATTCAACTTCGGTTCAGGTCTACTTCTTCCTGTATCCTTTCTCAGCCTAATCCATAGATACCTGAAGACTATACCTAACATCCAAATTCTTCCACATGGTGGACCACTTGTCCCCTTTAATATTTGAAACCGCATTTATTATTTTTTTTTTTTCTTGAAGAAGCAAGTGAACAAATCCTGCCCATTTTATAGCAAGGAACGATATATCCTGCTAAGACTGGAAGATGCATCGTACCACCAAAAGCAATCAACGTTATTTTGCATGCAGATTTGTTGATATTGAGCATTTAATTATAACTTCGCTGATAGGTCAGTCGTGTATATCCAATTTGTGGATTTAATAGAATGTGACTATTAGTTTCCCCTTATCGAATTCTCTCTGTGTTCCAAATAGTACATTGGATTGGTTTTGTTGTGTAATTAGATGATTTAATTACGTATATTAATACCCAATCAAATTGTATTTTTGTTACATTGATGAAAACCTGATATATTGGAAGGAATTGAACGCAATTTTATTCTGTTTTTTTTTTTTGTTTAGTATTTTGGAAGCTATGTTAGTAAATTGCTTAGTATATTTCATATTTGTTTTATTACTCTGTGAAAATGAAAAATCAAGTCTCGACTTATTAGATCTAATCGTGGAATAGGATCTCAGATAAAACTTCCAGTAAAAAATAATTCCAATATGACCTTGAATATTGATTTCCTGAAAATTTTGCTTAAATAGAATTTTAGAAAAAAAAAACAATTTAAAACTTTAAATAGTAGTCAATAGAGGGAATGAAATTGTTTCTTGCCCATAACGTCATATTTTCCTCCCATTTCGGTAAGAATAAACGTACGGAGAAAACACATATTGTACAGAAAATTAAGCTGTTGGCTTGAATTATTATAGTTACTATATAAACTTTTTTTTTTAAATTTAGAAAGTAAGTATTTGAAGACGTTTCTTGCGAATCATTTTGCCTTGCCTTAAAGTTTTAAAGAGAAGTTTATTTTAAAATCTTCAATATATTCTCATGTGTGTGTGATCCAGTGTTGTCAAGTGGAGGAAATTTTCAATATTTTTTTTTTAATAATCCACTAATTTTTAAAGAAAACTTAGAATCCGAGATTTTTTTTACAAAAAACGGGAAATTTTCAGTAGTTTGAGAGAAATATTGCGACGAGAACCTGACAACACTGGTGTGAACCTCATATTCTTTAAATTCTATATACTCTGTGTACCTCTTATTCTATGTCTAACCTAAACTGCCGTGGTCAAGGTGTTACGACTACAGAGCCTAGGATTATAAATGAGGACACAAGCAGGTTCGATCCTTGCTGCTGGCAATCCTGATCGAGGTTTTCCTCAGTGTTGCAAGTGATTATCGGGATGGTATCACAAAGTTTGTTCTTCAGTCAGCGAAAAATGTAAAGTATTAACGGGACGGCAAGAAACCTTGAACCGTTGTAAAGAAGACAAAACTAAGGCTTTTAACCAGAAAAAGTAGACAATTTGATAACTATCGAAGAGACAAGAAAAAACAATCAGCTCTGAATATGATATATGTTAATTAATGGTTTATGTTTTGTATTAAAATTATTGACAGAAATACAATAGTGAGTTACTGTGCTTCAATTCCTGCTCCAGTGAATGGGCTTAGAGACTTTTGACCAGCACTAGAGCTCTAATCTTGCTCACACCCGTCATCCTGACAGTTTCTCACAGATTTCTTCGATCTTGTTAGATAAATAATGGGAAGATACTTAAAATAGATGTCTTAGTGACTAACGCCCATATCGTTGATTCTCCTGAAGGGCTGTTTCATTCTGAGGAACAAGTCCTAGTTGCTTTAGGCTCATATTTAGTGAATATGGAGAAAGTTTCAATCAGCGATTCACTGATTCTGCCAGATCCTCTCAATGCGGGGTATCACCCCTTCAAAATTTTGAGCAACCCTATCTTAAACATTTTTTATGGTTAAAAATCTATAGAAACCCACTTAAACTCTACTTACACTCGCAATTGTAGCCTTACACACACCCCTCCCTCAAACTGAAAATCCTGGCACAATTCCTGGTTTCAATACCTCCCGTTGTCATTTTGTTCAATACGGAGTTCCCTGTTTCCTCCATCTCGAAATGAAAAACGTGTGTTGTCACACAACATATTCTGCAGAGAATTCCTTAAAAAACTGGTACTGCTACAGCTTTAGAACCAAACACGAATAGTGCTTAAGATGTTAATAGTAAATTACGTAAGCATTTAGTCTTGGGGATCGCATCTGGAGCGTCACAAGTCGCTAGACACTATTAGGGCGCTCTATTGTTATGTGAAGCGACACCATTTTGCTGACGAAGCCTAATGATTCTCAGAAATTTGGAGAATATATAGGATGTGGAATGCATGTTATTGACATTGGAGAATATACATGAGATTATATAGAAAGCATGTAATTGAGGCTTTTCTATAGGTAAATGCACTTGTTCATACACAATGAATATATTACCACATTTTCTTACGGCCATCGTGAAAGAAATGTAACTGTGTATGTATGTAACTGTGAAAGAAAGAAAAATATATGTTTTCAGTATCTCATGTCAGATATATTTGGAAATATACGCCCGTTCTAAAGAGCTAGGCTACACCATGATTTTGGCTAAGTTTGCGCATTTAAAAATTGATATTTAAGCCTAAGCCTAACTAGCACTAAGGCTAAACTCTGTCTTTGCTATCGGCCCTAGAGTCAATCACAGGTTCAGGATCAGCTCTGAAATCAAGGAGATTTAATTTTGTTAACAAACTTCTCCATTTAATGTAAATATTCAAATAAAAAAGGCATAGAATACGTATTTCAATGACAAGGACAAATTTTTAATTTCTGATTGAAAAAAAAAAATTGTTTATGAGAATGGTAAGCAAATATATTATTCTTAAAAAACGATAAGTAATATAGTCATGAACTTGGTCATTTTTCGTGATTTTCAGATTAGTTAAAATCATTTGTACCGTAAATCGTGGTATGGGCCAAAACAGCAAACGGGGCTCCAAATATGTTCACTTTCACTATACTTTCCCGGAGTTTTGAGGAAATCAGCGTGTCTACAGTTCCCTAGGTTTACTAGTAAATTATGGACTGTTGTTGTTTTATTTCTTTCTCGTAAACTGGAAATAAACCAGGACACAGGAATTACATCGAAGAAACTATTCTTACAATGGTGGAAAAAAAAGAAACTTAGTAAAACCCAAATAATAAAAAAAAAGTTAAGGAACGCACTTGAAACTGCCACAATGAGAAAAAAATGTTAGGACTAAATGAAAAAAAAAATAAAGGCGCTTTTCTTAAACGATTCGTACTAAAAAGTAAAAAAATAATTTTGTTTATGCATGACTAAACAGAAAAGCATGGGGTACTCCCTCATATATAGACACTTTATAAATTCTTAAATTGGCGCGTCCCATGCTTTTCTTTTTAGTCATGCATAAACACAATTATTTTCTTTTACCTTTTAGTACGAATTGTTTAAGAAAAGCATGTCTTTAAAAAGGTTTATTATTATTATTATAATTATTTTTAGTTATTTCGGTGTTTGAATACTTTCTCTCAAGCTAATATAATATTTTGTAACCCAAATCCAAAAGTGTTCTGCGACCAGTCAAACGACACATCGATGCAGACTAGTATTTATTTTAGGATGACGAAATCCGTATTTTCTTTTTCTAAATACGCTTTTAAATATACAGTGAAACTTCTATATAGCGGACAGTAACGGGGAACGTAAAACTGTCCGTTATTCGGATTTCGGAAGTGTCCGCTATTCGAAAAAAGCTTAGGATTCATCACCAGAAAAATTACTGCAATGTACACACAAGTTTGGGCAACATTATCTTGCTGTTTACTGTATTTTCATACGTAATATACATTAATGCAGTTTTCAAAGTACAGTATAAAAGGAAATTGAAATACACATGTTGTTGTTTATATGTACGTACTGCCTAACACAAGCACAAACACAAAAAGTACTAAACAATATGCACTTCAAAAAAAACTAAACGAAATACAAAATAAATACAATACCTTACTCAACAATGCGCGATAATGTTAGAAATCCTGCCCGTTATTCTTTGAAATTCCCGAAAGTAGGAGAGTTTTATTCTTGGCTGTCCGTTATTTGGAAGTTCTACATAGGCGCTGGGGAATAATTTTCAGTGTCCGCGTCCGTTATTGAGGATGTCCGCTATTCAGAAGTAACTTTTCCATTGTACCGAATGATGTTCTTCCGGGGAATTGAAAAGTGGCCGTTATTTAGAGGTGTCCGTTAGGAGAAGTTTCACTGTACATAGAAATATATGAAAGTAAAAATGGAATAATGTGTTGTCACCCGAATTACGTCGCTGTGCAAACTTTTATCATTGTATGACGTCGGAAAATGACTTAAATTAACGTTGCAAATTTTGAGAACACCACGAACCATTGTGAACTACAGAAAAGTCTGTAAAAAAAATGTAAGTTTTTGTGGAATCAGAAACTAGTGAATTGTGATGCACACGGTTACTTCAAAACTGTCCTGGTGCAATTAGGACAAATGGAAAGGGTTCCGTTGATTAATACTAATACTCACCATGAATTATCTGCTGTAGGTTTACTAAATGTATGTAGGCCTAATTATTTGCATTGTGTATGAATGGAGTCAATATTAGAGTGTACATTCCGACAATCCATCGGAAATTTTAAACTTTTCAGCAGGTGTACTTTATCTTGACCTACATAAACATTGAACATTTTAAAATTATGAATCTTTTTTAGCTGATTTTCAGTCAGGTTAACTTTTTTTGGACATGGTGTGTAACATGTCCTTTTTAATATCATATATGCCTTCCATATATTTGTGTTCACGAGTTTGTGTGTATGTGTGTGTGTAAGGAACAAAAAGTTGGTTGTTTGTGTGCAAGAATGAGACAAGGGATGAAAAGGGAGAGACCAGGAGAAGATGAAGGACGTGCGTTGGAATTTCACCAGCAAAATCAGTGCCAGCAAAAAAAAAAGAAGAAGAAAAAAAGTATAATAGAAAAAGCTTTGCTGCGCATTTTGCACCGCGTCGTGCTCCACTACGAGTTTCGCTCACGCCACATTGCTTTTACACGGTTACTAATACTACTTTCTGTTGAGGTGCAAAGCGAAAGAAGAAGAAGAAGAAGAGAAAGAGAAGAGGGATGAACTATGAGAAGAGGAAAAACACGGAGAAGAGAACAAAAAGGTAAAAGAGATAGAGAGAGAGAGCGCAAAGGGATTTTCAGAAGTTGGGAAATTTCGTCAGTCCTAGTGTGGTATGGTATGGTATATGGCTGGAAGAATGAATGAAGGGGAAGAGGGGAAGAGGCTCTCAGTGATGCCAACCTTAAACCATGAAAAGATCAAAACATGGATTCTGGACAAAATGGCTAGAATTTTGATTCTTTTTTTAAAAAAATACACGCAATACTACATAGTAAGGCATATTATTCTGTTTTTGTAATATAATTTTATTTGGTGTATTCTGTACTGTGTACTGATGAAGAAAGAGCTGTAAAATTATTGAAATGTCTTCTATGGAGTGTTGTATGGAACGGAAATATGAAATCTGTGAAACAGTGATTCTAGTAAATTGGAAACCTTCAAAATTTGGACATGGAGGAGGATGGAAAATGCTAGAAAGACAAATAATGGGAAAATGCTGAAGAAAGAAGATGATAGCACATTGCTGAAGAATAAAAACTGATTAGCGCACTAGATGAGCAAAGATTTATATTGAAGAATCCAATTAAAGGTATCAATGAAAGGTTAGAAGACGAAAAGGCTAGTTTTTATTACAGTATTACTAGTATTAGGAGTAACGGTTATGAATATAGTCAGTCCTCTGTGAACTAGAAACAAATGCACTTTTCTGATGATTTGGCAGTGAAATGTTGTCCGATCTAGTTATAAAGTATCTAAATTGGCGTCACTGACGGAGAAGTATGGGGGGGCTGCTTACTTGCTTTGCCAGTGTGTCGCGAAAAAAAAGTGCCCCACTTGCGTAATCGTACTTCCAGAGGGCAGCTGTGGTTTTCTAGTCAACGGGGGGACGAATCCGGCTCTCGCTGGATCAATACGAAATCTTCCCTCCACCAGATTCCAGAGTAAAGTCAAGGACCATCCCCCCCTCCTTTTTTTTCGTTAAACGTCTGTCTTTCCCTTTTTCATCTCATTCTTCTCTTATTTTCATTTCTTTTGTTGTTTTTTTCGGTACCTTTTCTCAATTTTTTTTAAAAAACTTTATTATTCTTTTTTTTTTATCCTTTACATTTTTCTTCCTTTTTCTTCTTCTTCTTTAGTTGGAAAGAGGGAGGTGTAATTCTCTTCAATTTCCACGTTCTGTCTTTATGGAAAGTTTCCGCTGATTTTTCATTCACCGATTTGGATATCCTGTCTGTGACATTCAATTTCCTTGGAAAAATTTCTCTCTCCCCTGTGCCAAAAGATATGATTTTAAGTAGCAGAAAAAAATATTTTTATATAAAATAAAAAAAAAACAATCAAATCACCTTACTCCAGCAATTTTAGAATTTTTCTCATGTTACGCATTGTCACGTATTTCGGAAATGATTTCGAATGTGGGGGAAGGGGACGTGTTGTTTGGCGATCTCCCGTTTTCTTCATTGAAATACATCTGTGCTTTATTTAATCTTGAGTATGTAACACTAAAAGCAGTAGACAGAAAGAATATAAGCGAGTTATTGATGTAGATGTTTATATGAATTGAAATCTCGTCCATTGAGTTAGTACAAGCAGAAAATTTGACGTGGTGAGTAAACGTAAATCAATGCAGATTAATGTAATTTACTAGATACAAGTAAGAAAAAGGATTGATATTTGTTATAAATTATTGGTAACTACATTTTGCCATTACCAGAAATAGTTAGAAACTTAGATATCTTATATTGAAACAACTATCAACTTTCACTACCGCCATGTTTGATATCCAATCGTCAAAGTCATTTTGCATTTGTTAACAGCAGTGTTTCTTACAGAGGGGATGATGACCTTCTAGACTTAGTCAGTCCTCCTTCCCCAATTTAAAAAAAAAAACATTTTAACAACAACGCCTACAACAAGAAACCTTGCAAATTTAAAGTTATAAAATTTTAGCCAATGTCATTGACAAATTTAGCATTTCCCTTGTAGTATCTATTCGAGTTTTTTTTCCCTTGAAATAGCAACGTTTTGCCGCGGGTGCAAGTAATCCTGCAGATAACAAAAGCCTCAGTTTGCGGAATCGACGTAATGATTTTTTTTTAAAAAAAAGAACGGGACTTTCTGAAACCAAAAAAAATCCGGGGTTTTTCCCTTTATTTATGTAGTGACACTTGCAATTTTTATATTATAGTTCGACTTATGTAAGGCCTTTAGGCATCATTGACTCAGGCTGTTTCGATAATAATGGGAGAACTGGTGCAATGAAAAAAGTGGGAGGAAACCCCCGCACCGGGCATTATATCGTAGTATTTTCTAGTATACTGTAATTCCTGGAAGCCCTCATTTATTTTAACGCTTAAACATTTCTTACTTTTTTCTTTGAAGGAGAGTAGCATTATACAAGGAGTAGAAAACTAATGGGACAACAAATGAGTAAACGAATATATTGACACCATAATTCACCCTTTCTTTTCTATGTCCTCCTACCCCCTTTCACTCATTTTTGTTTGCTACTCTTTCACTATACCGTGGTGTGTATCTGGCGTTACGCCCTCTCTCATATGCCACCCCTCTAAAGATTTAAAATAAATACCCCTCAGAACATTTTTCCTGAAAGATACACTGGTTAGCGGTAGGCAAACAACTGTGAACGGGCATTTCAACCTCGGTCTCTGATTGGCCAAAACAATCCTAAGGTGCGCCGATTAATTAGATTGTGTCTAACATGTTAAGCTTGTCTAAGTCATAGTTGTACTGTAAAAAGAAAACTTGCGGGAAGCGTACTGTAAAAAGACCGGTCCGTGTGAGTTTCTTTATACTGTTGACTCAATCCTAGTCATGTTACTTGATTAGGATCTTACTGCCAATTCACCTCTCTCTGTAGTGGAAGTTGTTACCCTCGTTCCAATTCAGCTCACCCAATTCAATATCAATACACCCTCTATTCACAAGCATACAGTCTCAACTTTAATATATTCCACGTTTAAAAAAAAACTACAAGAACATTGAAAACTCTACTCACACAACCAATTATAGCTTTATATCTCGTAAAACTCAAATTTCTGATTAACTCCCTGATGGTAAGTAATGATGTGATAATGAGCCGTTGATAATTCTGCTGTTGAAGCGTCAGTACTGACATTATTTATCAAATTGTGGTTTATTTAAAGTTACCTGACATCTTTGCCAGGAGTTATCGTAATCAGTTTTTTCATGGCAATTTCTTTTCTCGATTATGTATTTATCAGTGCGTGGGCGAATCACAAAATAGAAACTTATGCGAATATCTGACGAGCCAACCAAAGGATGTATTCTATGCACATAGTTAAATGACGTCCGTCTACACTATAGAATATTTGAGCCCCGTTGCAGAGACATCTATCAGCGTTGTGGTGAAGTAAAAGAGAAAACTGTGTTGCATCACGTATAAATAGAAGAAAAAGAACAGAACCTGACTTTCTAACCTAACCAAACTCTTTATTAGAAATATATTAATAATAGGTTTGAGCATAAAAAGTGTTTTTTGAAAGCAAAACTCATCCGGTCGAGTTCCAAACCAGAATCAACTACTCCATAAGTGGACGTCCTCGCCATTTAGCTTCGATAGCTGGCTGCAAACATAACTTTGGAAGGTTTGTATACAGCATAGAGTTAGGAACATAAATAGAGGAACCTTAGGCTGTTTTGTAGGAGAGGGGAATGAATCCAAGAGACGGAAGGGACGAGACATTGCGGCCATCTTGTGTGGCCCCATATTTAGAGACCCTCTTTTCCGAGCATTGCCTCTTTGAGGTGCACTCATGTTCCTATCGAAAAAGGCAATCCTCACAGTACTCGGTATAGAGGGACTCTAATGGGGCCACACAAGATGGCTGCCGATGAAATCGTAATTTGGCTTCATGTGATGTCATGTATGTTCTCTCTATTTTCTTTTTAACTCTATGGTATACAGACTTCGTGTGCCGTATTAAGGCTGATTTTCATGAAAGCTTGCGTTGCGTGTTCTACGTATTACGTAATAAAACACGTGCTTCAATTGGCTACTCACCCAAATCGAAAACAAAGCACGCAACGCAAGCTTTCATGAAAATCATCTCTTAGGGCTCATTTTCAAACCCTCTTGCGTTGCTTGCAATTTGGGTGAATATCCAATAGAAACACGTAATAAAACTAAACCACGAAATACCACATGTTTCCATTGGCTACTCACTCTAATCGCTAGCAGGCTTGAAAATGAGCCCTTACTCTCGAGAGAGTTGCGCAGGCGCGCTCTTTCTGAATATTATTCCAGTCTCTAGATACTTTGAGCTAATTGTTCTCAATAACAATTAGAGATAGTTGCATAAAACCATGGATTTAGATACGGGAGAAGGATCGACTGGTCTAATACAATTAGCTGGGTCAACTTGACCCCGGTTTTCGATTAATCTTGCCTGGTGAATTGAAATTTACTTGCGTCTTATTGGTTGGTCTTTGCCTGGGTGTGTGGAAGCAAGCAGGAAGATTAGAATATTTTAAATATGGTATTGTACGGAATGTGATGTTCAGTTGTTTTTTTTTAATCAGTTACACCTGCCTCGTGCTCGTGGTGGCTTTAATTTCGGGTCGTTAGAAGTAGATCCGTCTCCCGTATTTAGATCCATGGCATAAAACATTTAAATAATGAGTTAATCCATGAATTAATCTACAGGTCATAGACAAAACAATTATAGATATCAAATCCTATTTTCTCTATGTGTTTCCTGCCCTCTGGTGTTAATCCTAAGAATGGTTGGTAAAATCAATCAAACGTCATTAAAATGGTAGGGCTGGTTTTCTTGCAAGCGTGCCTTGCTTGCTTTTTGGGTGAGTAGTCAATTGAAACACATGCTACACGTAGAACACGCAATAAAACTCGTGTTTCAATTGGGTACTCATCCAAATCACAAGCAACGCACGCTTGGAAGAAAAGCAGCCCGTAGGAAGTATGCATCAGAGGAGAGTACCAGTCAACGCAGTAAATAATTTTTGGAACAGCAAAGGAAAGATGTTGTAAAAGGACGTGCAAGAAATTTACAGGAAACTAGGGCGAAATATGATAAAGTAACAGAGATACTTACGAGGAGCCGTGTTGCTAACTTCACATAGTGGAAAACACAGAGTGAGAGAGAAATTGATTTCCTTAACGTCAGCTAAAGAGGCAGAAGAAGTTAAAATCACACAGTCCGATTCTCATAGGCGTCTACTGGAGTTTTGACGGGCCTAGTAACACCTCCTACTGTAGTCCATTCAGTACAAGATCTTAAATAATTGTGTACTGAGAAACCATTTAAGTCTTTTTCTGAAATAGACTACAGTATATTGATATGCTGTAGGCCCTCATCGCCTAAGGTCTCATTGCATTGAGATAAGAAATCTCATTTGTTGAGATTTCCTCCGGCGGGTTTTATTCCAAAGGCGACGACTCCCTTCCCGCCGTTGCCCCCAATGTAATGTAAACGACCTAGTGTTGGAGATTAAATGCCAATGACAGATTTTGGTAGGAGCGAAGAGTAAATGTCGGTGCTTTGTGCCGCCCGATCTTCCGCACCGATGTATTGAACACTTCTTGAATTGTCAGTGGAATACCCTGGTCTCTCATGGTGATCTATCATGGGGCAGGTCATCAGAGGGGCCAGGAAAATGTTTTACTAACAATTCAGGACATTTATATTCGAGAAGAAAACGTGACTTCGAAAACTAAAAGTATCTCCTAGAAACTGACTTTTATTGTTGAAGTGAAATAAACTTATCGTTTTAATAATATGTATGAAATAAACTATTGTTGATGTAAATCAATGCATAATGAAATAATTTATTTAAAAACACACACATATAAGTTAAAGCTGCAATTCTACAAACATTTGCGGTCTCTTGATAGCATTTTATATACGTAGGTATTCATCGTGGGGTCTCATAGCGTCGAATCTCATAGCATCGAAAAAGAGATTTGTGACATAACGTCGAAAATCAAATCGTCTCATAACGTCGAAAAAAGGCGGGAAAAACAAAATTTGCAATCGTCTCATAACGTCGAAAGATTTCTCAAAGTCTCATAGCGTCGAATCTCAGCATCGAAAAACAGATTTGTGACATAACGTCGAAAATCAAAT
>JAGDQP010021294.1:19677-31938 GCA_022664845.1 Lepisma saccharinum
TCGAAAATTTTCGACGTTATGAGACGATTTGATTTTCGACGTTGTGTCACAAATCTCTCTTTCGACGATTCATTTTTATAAAAATAGGTTGGCACCACTAACAACTGCAGTGCGTAGGTGTAGGAAAACCCACAGTACTTTTCTATTGTGTCAAAAAAATTATTCCAGGTTTCGAGCTGCCATGCCTAACGTAATGGTAGCAATTTGAAAAATATAATTGTATAGAAAATAGGTTGGCAGCCCTGGTTCACTGCACCAATCAAGACTGTTTCGTCCGCTCATATGGATCTCGCTACGGGAGACGGATCTACTTCTGGTGACCCGAAATTGAAGCCAGCACAAGCCATGATCATCTGGAAGGTGAAATTGATTAAAAAAACAACTGAACATCACGTTCCGTACAATAAATTATTTAAATTATTCCAATCTTCCTCCTTTCTTTCTTAGCTAGATCTCCATCCATTTTTCCCCCCACACACTCAGGCATGAGCCATCCAATGAGACACAAGTAAATCCCAATTCACTAGGCAAGATTAATCGAAAACCGGCATCAAGTTAACCCAGCCTAATTGTATTGGGATTAGTTTTAAAGAAATGCTACTAGTAACCTCAGGATTGTGTGCAGACACTTTTTGGACAGAATAATGTCCCAAAAGTGTCTGCACACAATCCTGAAGCTATTACTAACGTTTCCTTAAAGCTAATTGAACTCATTATTAAAGCATGACATGAACTTTGGTCTGTGAAAGTTACATTTTGTTTACCTGCACCACTGAATTTTGAATAATTTACGTCAAAAGAAAAAGGCAGGAAACCCACTTAGTTTGAGCCTTAAAAACTAACTAAGTCAAGTAATTTTGTTAATCTTCCCTTATGGAAAACTAACTTTATTTGTTTATTTATTTAGTCATGTTTTAAAATCACAATTTCAGTTCAAGCATTTGTCAGTGTATATCATTGTTAGTTTCGATTTACGAACACAGAAACATTCCAATTCAGTTTGACAAAGGCTATTAAAATCTCGCTACTTCTGTCCTTATGAATACGTGAATGACATCTTTGATAATCCACATTGCTGCTTGAAGCATTTATTCATATTACTATTGCTTATTTTAATATAAACTGCTTCCTGTTCATAGTGAAATGATGGGCTTTGTTTTTGGGTTATAGGTGCCATTTGATCATAATAAAATATTCTTCCTTAATCTTTTTTCTTCCATGATCTTTTGACCCGGGTTGTACATACCATTCGTCATTCATTTACGGAACGTGTTGTTCCTAATGTATTCGTGCCTAGCATTGAACATAGATGGAGGAGGTGCTTGAGCAATTTCTCTTCTGTGTAATCTTAAGGTGTTCGTCTGTAAAAGACTGATGCGATTACAAGCAAAGAAAACATAGCAAATTAGACATAGAAATATAACATGCCGTTATGATGGTTTTCGATATCTTGTTGGCCATATTTATTTGTGAATTAAATATTAATCGAAGTTCATGATGAATGGTTAAGCGGCGCGAAGCTAAGAAAACTCCAATTAGTCAGAAATGAAAGTTAAAAAAAAAAAAATTAACCGACTTAAAAATAAGAAAAAAATGAAAGAAAAAGATCAAGGAGGACCTTAATTTGAACTTCAGTTATTTAGAGTTTAGAATAGAACAGAGAAAACTTTCATAGCGTCACATGAAGCCAAATTTACGGTACAGCGGCAGCCATATTGTGTTGCCCCATTAGAGTCCCTCTATACCGAATTTTGTGCGTAAGCTAGTATAGTAACCTTTTCGAAACGCACGCTTCTGTCGTGCGACTACAATGTACAGCACAACATATCTGAGACATTTTCAAGCATTTTACCATTGTCAATTTGCTGCGGAATAGCTGTTTTTTAAACCAACGATAGCAATTTTGGAGGTTTCATCTGTCATGCACTCTTCTCACTAATTAATAACTTTCACTTCCCATAAGAAAGAGTGAGAAAGAAATACTCGGTGTAGAGGGTTTCTAAATATGGAGCCAGTCAATCCTAATATCTCTCTGGGCGTAACCATCAAGCTGTATGTAATGATAGTGGTGTGTGTAACATCTCCCTTGTGGACCTAACCCCTTGGGAGATAGGTCCGGAGATGCTAAATCGCCTAGACTACTCGTTCTGAACAAATTCATATGGTTTGAATATACAGTAGAACCCCGTTAATCCGTCAGCTATTGAACTGAGGGCATGGTCGTAACGCAAATAAGGTCGGATTATCAGAGGATCATAAATAATAAATACATTAAAGTTTGTTAAGATCAGCCTCACATGTTTAAGTTTTTTAATTGCCATAATGGGACGAGTACAATACACTGAAAGCCGATTTTTAGCACAAACAAACTGTTCACTTTGAAAAAGTCACCGCTTAATCAATGAACACTCTTAAAACAAAACATCAGAACGCACTGATTGAGTTTCACCATTTAATTTACTCAGCAAAGTACGTAGTATTTTAAGGACTAGTACAGACATACGTCGACATTCCCCAACCTCCGCCGGAGTCGGATAATGTGAGGAGTCGAACCATCGGAGGTCGGATTACCGCGGTTCTACTGTATTTTACTTATAACTAAATAATTAGTATTTTTTTAAAAGAAAGTGTTTACCAAAACAACATACAAATAAAAACAAGATAAAAACAACATTGTCTTCTTATTTATAGCAGATATTTGTAGTTAATATTTCGGTACATTACACCTCAATTCATATAAGAAGAGACGTCAAAATAGTTTTGTCCTACAATATTTTAAATTTGAATTCTATTTATGGCCTTTAAGCAAAAAACTTTAGTAAACTTTAGCCCTTTAGCCATTAAAATCCACAGCCATGCCCCTGCAGGAACTCGAACCCGGGACCTTCGAGTCGTTGGCATAACGCCGTATACTGCACGGCTACCCGGCCGGCATAGCCTTTAGGCATTTAAGGCAAAGGCCGGGAATAGAGGGAGCGAGTATTTGGGAAGGTGTCGGCTGAAACCTTGTTGAAGGTGCTATCTCGGCATTTGCCTGGTGAGACTGAGGGAAAACCCTGGAAAAACTCAGTCAGGATGGTCAGCCGTTGGGATCGAACCCACGACCTCCCGAATCCTACGCTGATGTTCTACCACTGAGCTACGGCGGCTCAGTTCGTTCTACGATAGAACTAAAATGAGGATACTGTATGTAACATTTTAACCAATTAAATTTACTTTGGTAAAAGCGTATTATGCGTATTACCGTTTAAACTAATCAATCATACGCGTTATGCATAAGTCGCTGTTTACTTCTGTTAGATTTTTTTTCCCCAAAATGATCCCATTGAAATACACCATGAAATTTGACACATGCATTCTAATCAGAAACACAATGAACATATTTTTTAAAATTGATTTTCAGTTATTCAAAAAACAAATTCTGTTTTACTTCTGAGAAATACAAAGATTTGTCTAAGAAAGTCAAGTGATATGTCAAATTACAGCTCTTGCAATTCTTAAGCGAATGGTGCAAGTCTGAGCTGTCTAGGGCAAATACGTTTTGAGTTTTGGGCTTTAAAGGTTTGAAAACGCGTCAAAAATCGATGGACCTGATTATTAGATGGACCTGTCCACAGTTGATAAGAGCACTGGTCCGGTAAGGCGGAGGTCGTGGGTTTGATTCCCACTACTGACCGGATTTTTATTTCGATTTGTTAAAATCCTTTATTTTAAAGAAATTATCTTTTCATTTCACTTGTGAAATACTAATAATGTACAAGATGGGTGGTACTAATTTAAAAAAATGTCATTGCGTATTATCTACATATTCCACTACACTAAGAACTCAGGGAATTTGGAAAATATATCGTGGAAAACTCATGGAATTTCAAGTCACAAAACTAAGAGACACAATGTAGGGAAATTTTAATCTAAGACGTCCAACGTACTTGTACGTTGAGCCACGCATATATCTGCGAAGAGAAAAAATAGTCATGTATTTAAGAGAAATTTTGATGTGACCAACTTGGAGCAAAGGCAAACTCTGTGTCAAATACTATTTCTCTATAACTTACTTCACAGTGACATTGATCGTACCTTCTAAATTCCAAAACGCCCCGCTGTCACTTCGAAATATATGACTGAATAATTTCAGTATATTTTTATTCATAAACCATGAACAAAATATACAGAAGACATGAAAGTTCTCTTAAATTAATATTGAATGAACGTTATTAATACACTTAAACTTGTTTTGTTCTAGCCAAATAAAGAGGTAGAATATAAAGTGAACTGAAATAAACGGAACTGAACTGAAATAAAATATAAAGTGCACAAGACACTACACTCAATAAAAACTTAATAATTTCGTCATTCCTGTTGTGTCTTTTATTTAGATTCAACACTTGTAAATATAGCAGCCTGGTCAGCAGCTCAACTATCTAAGGGGATCATCCTATCAATTGCTAAACCAGTCACTGGGAACATAGTTCAGTCCCTGTCCATAAGACCCGTAGGAAAGTCATGTCTGACGGCTGCTCTCTTTAGATCCAGTTAGTACAGTACATGTGTAATTAAGTGTAAATCACAAGGATATACTTTTTGAGTCGTGGGCAGTTTTTAGGTAGATTTCGAAGAAAAATATACCTATTGAGATCGGTACGATATGAAAGTATATATTTGTATATATATATACAATGGCCGCCGAACCCATTGTTGTCTAGAATACACAGCCTAAATCGCTGGGGCTATTGAAATCAAATTTGGCATAAAAGTACATCACATTTTGATTATGAAAATGTTACCTAATGACTTCAAAGACGTCATCTTGGATCCAAAATGGCCGAAGTAAGAAATCTATTTTTCATATCGTTTGAGGTAGAGATACGAAATTTGACATAAAGGTATATTGTCACTAGTAGTTCAAGAAAATGTTATGAAATGTTGAAAAAGTCGCCACCTTGGATTCAAAATGGCCGCCGAACCCATTGTTGTATAGAATACACAGCCTAAACGGCTGCAGCTAGAAATATCAAATTTGGTAACACGCTACATTATCATTTGTATGTTACTAAAATATTACATGATGTATCCAAAGACGCCATCTTGGATCCAAAATGGCAGACCTAAAAAACATTTTCCACACAGTTTCAGCTAGAGATACGAAATTTGGCATAAATGTGCATTATGACGTGTAGTTTAGGGAAATATTATAACATTTGGGAAAAGTCGCCATCTTGGATCCGAAATGACCGCCCAAAATCCCATTTTGCACACTGTTTGAGCTGGATAAATGAAATTTTACTTGAAGTTGTACTATCACAAGTAGGTCACGACAATATAAGAAAACTTTCAAAATATCGTCGTCAACTTGGATCCAAAATGGCCGCCCCAAAAACCCAATTTTAAAATAATTGAAGGTAGAGAAACGAAATTTTCTTTGAAGATGTATGACCAAGAGTAAGTTACAATAAATGGGGCAAACCTTCCTTTTGGGGGCGCAGCCTCCCGTGGGAGGGTGCAGATGAACACCATGGTGGTGTAGTGCTGCAAGGAGATTATTTTTAAGATAAAGGAGGCGCATCCTCTCAAAAGCACTGAAGTTGGGTGCGAACTCCCTACTTCGTCTGGGGGCAGCGCTTCCAGCGAAACAAAGCGAGCATATATATATATATATATATTGTGCGGTATCGTTGAACAGCTCTTGATGAATAATCTACAAATCAATAAATAGTATATCGATAGCTCTCATATAAGGCGAGATTTGAATTTTTGAAAATAAAAAAAAAAACTTCGAGATCTACCTCAGCCTGTAGGACTACCGAAAGGGATTTTTTTTACTATGGGGCGTAACCCTTTGGGGACGGCGACTTATTTGAGTCCTTGCCAACTTTTCTTAAAATTATTGTAGCTTCGGCTGTAATTGTAGGAGAACAATAAATGGGGGATATTTTCTTTTCAAATGTCCATAAAATAAAACAAGGTATAGATCTCTAGCGTAGCGATGAAAGCATAGGAGGGAGAGGAGGAAAAGAAAATTTTAGATTATTTTTTGAAAAATTTGTTTTATTCTCGTAGTAGGTTTTCTTATGACAAGCCATGTGCAATTTGATGATGGAATATTGTGGATCATGTCATTTTCGTCCTTACCAAAGTGATGGTGGTCACCAGAGACCCGCGGCGTAGATTGAGGTGGGGAAGAAATATCAGAATTCTAAATATTTTGATTTACTCGTTTTAGTCCAGGAAATCTACTTAAAAAGATACCTCTGACCTGAATAAATGCAATAAAAGTAATATTTTGGCTTTTCTATACATAAATAATTTACATTACACCGTTTAGAGCCTGATAACTGGCCGCCATTTTGAAAAAATTGTAACAAAAATAGTTTTTTTTTGCGTTTAAGCCATAAACGGTGGCTTGTGCAGAAATTTTGCAGGAGTACAAAATGAAAGATCGAGTTTTTTGTTCTTTCTTAGTCACTATTATCATTTTCCCCTTTGAACGAAAGGTCACAATATTGTCACCAGTTTTAATGTAAATTTCAACTCTTAATAAAGAAATGATTTTTAAAAAACAACAACATTTTTTTAAATTTCAGTGTGAAGCAAAAGTCTGAGAACACCCTAGTAAGTCGGAAGTGGCTATACCAGGTGTGTAAATATGAAACCGAAATTTGTGCATAGACGGCGTTAGCTGTCACTGTGGTCACCGTAAAACTGCATCCTTGGCGCCACTTGCTTGTTTTGACTGCTGATAAGAATTTCCAACTCACAACCAGACAAGTTTCATGTCATAGTGTAGTGTTTAATAGCGTTGAACATGGCGCAATTTGTACCTACAAATTACGATGTGCGGACAGCATTGATTTTTTGTTACCATTTGAAGAAAACTGCTGCAGAATCGTATCGCATGTTTGTCGAAGTTTACGGTGATCATGCTCTTGGTAAGTCACAGAGTGCTATGCGTGGTTTACAAAATTTGAGAGTGGCGATTTTGACGTGAGAAACGATGAACGTGGAAAACCACCGAAAAAGTTTGCAGACACCGAATCGCAAGCTTTGTTGGATGAGGATGACGCTCAAACACAACAACAACTCGCAGATCTATTAAATGTGAAACGAGAAGCAGTTTCCGGAAGTTTAAAAGCCATGGGCAAGATTCACAAGGTGGGAAAATGGGTTCCACATGCATTGACTAAACGACAGCAGGAAAACCAAAAAACAACTTGCGAAATTCTGCTCGCCGTGTACAAACGGAAATCATTTCTCCATCGAATTGTGACTAGTGACGAAAAGTCCTAAGCGTAGAAGATCATGGGTAACTCCAGAAGAACCGACGACATCGACTGCAAGAGCAAATCGCTATGGACGGAAGACAATGCTTTGTGTTTGGTGGGATCAGAAGGGAGTGATCTATTATGAACTGCTGAAACATGGCGAAACAGTTAATACCAAACGTTACTGACAACAAATGATCGATTTGCATCAAGCTTTGCGTGAAAAACGACCAGAATATTACCAAAGACAACATAAAGTGATTGTGCTTCAAGATAATGCGGTCAAGGAAACGATTGCGACGTTTGGCTGGGAAATCCTTCCGCATGGGGCTTACTAACCAGACTTGGCGCCTTCCGATTTTCACTTATTTGCATCCATGGGACACGCACTTGCTGACCAGCGCTTTACATCTTACGAAAATGTACAAAAATGGCTTGATGACTGGTTTTCAGCACAAGAGGCACAGTTTTTTTGGTCTGGCATCCACACATTGCCGGAACGATGGCAGAAATGTATCGCTAGCGATGGTCAATACTTCGAATAAAATAGTTTTTAGCATTGTCATCCAATCACTGTATCTTTTCTGTACATAGATTCCGGATTCATATTTACGCACCTGGTAGGGAGTGAAACCAAATGTTGGATATCAGGGATGGAAGGACGGAATTCATGTCGACTATCTTGAAAGCCGCCATCTTTAATTAATCACAAAAATTTTAAATTAAGATGTCACCATATGGCCTATCGTTTTCGGCTAGGTCATTCCTAGAAATTCAAATATGAAGTCGCTTTTCACCTACATTTCTTTGTTTAGATGATAGGGGACTATGAAGTCACACTTGACGAAGCGCAGTGGTTTGGTAGTCTGTCGTTGTGGGTGATACAGCATTACACTATTACCCCTTCAGAGACAGATCGAGATTGTGCTGGTGAGTGGTGGTCACAGCATCAGAGTAATTGCAGCTGAGTTCAGCGCCCGTCATTCTCAGAGGAGACAGAGCACACGCAACCGTGTTGAGATATTGAAGAAATTTGAGGATTCTGGATCTGTGCGCGACAGGGGACGCAGTGGACGACCAAGGGCTGCGACCGGCGAGAACACGGCAAGAGCACTTGTGGCAACAATTTGAAGCATTACTGGAGATGGCAGCGGTCAGAGGTGCGTATTACGGGTTCAGGATGAAAACAGATGGCATTATATAAGTTGCAAATGCAAAAACATGAGCATGCGCCAGACATGCGGTTACAGGTAGCAGAATAGACGCCAGAGCGATGCAATTAGGATCTATTTTTCTTTGTGTGTGTGTGTGAATGTTTTAGCGATAAGGCAATAAACGGAATCATCGTTGAGGGTCTGATGCCAGCTCATCATCGACATATGACAATACAGCAGGTTGCATGGAGCAAGGTCATGGTGTGGTGTGGGATATGCACATCCATGGCAAGTTGACTGGTAAACAATACCTGGACATCTTTTGTGAAAACGTGTTTGTTCCACTTACTGCTAAATCCTGAAGGGAATTTGCCTCCTTTTTCATGTCCCCGTACTACCCTGCAGAGGTATGGGAATGTTAGGTTCTCAAATTTCCGGAATGTTAGATGGGCCAGCACGGGCCCATCGAGTAGCTTCCTCGTTCACTTGATCTCTAGAGCCATCTGAAAATGTGGTGTATCACGAAAAGTTCAACAACCTATACCATCTCCAGCAACGGATCCAGAATATATATTGCACCGATAAGCACGATGTGTTACGCAGGGCCCATTTGGATTGAAAAAATGAGGTAGAATATGACCAACACGTAGATCGTATAATGTAGAGAGCCAAATAGTATTTTTGAGGTTCTCTATCTCCTACAAAAAACAAAGTAGTTTAAAAGGTTGCACATTTTAATTTCTAAGAACTAGTTAGTCCAAACTGATGTCACATGACCCCTTCCCCGTATAAAATTCTCAACTTAACTCCAAAATGGCGATTTTTAATCGGTGGTATGACTAGGTATCGTTCACCAGTCAAGTTGCCATGGATGAAAATTGGCAGCACAATTTGTATGCCCCATATACCAAACCACATCATGACCATTCTTCCATCTGCTGTACTATCATCTGTCGATGATGGGCTGGCATCAGATCAAACTGATTGTTCTGTTTATCGTCTTCACCGTGCACATAGATCAGGAGATCAGGACCTCATCGCTATACAACTCACACAAAGAATTGAATTCTCATTGCATCGGTCTACAGTCTATTGTGCTAAGTGTATCTGCCTGTGTGGATCATCCCCACTTAGTCTTTTTCTATTTTCAGCTTATACGGATTCCACATGTTCTCGTAAGCACCCGAAATACGATCTTCTGACTGACAGCAGCTTATCGTCTGTAATCCTCGAAAACTGCGTGTGGAGCTCTTCACATTGGTTGCAACAAGGTCCCTTGCGGTGTGCTTGTCAGTTGCTGTCCCTGGTCCGTCACTATCTGGCCCTTCACTATGTCCCCTGTTGCGCACAGTTAACGTCTCCTAAACATTTCTTCATTTTCTCAACACAGTATAGAGTGTGTTTTGTCTGCTCTGCTTTCATGACGTCCGTTGAACTCAGCTGCAATCACCCTGGTACTGCTATCACCACACATCAGTACAATCTCGATCCATTCATGCCATGCTGAATTAGGCCTACCTCCAACAACAGAATGATAAATCATTATTTCTCGCCACTCAGATAGCATGCCAACTTGCAACAAGTTTGTCAGTAACTTGCTATCATCTCGTACTACTTGGTGTTGTGTTGAACTTAATAAAAAAAGCGCGAAACAAACTTGTTGGAACAACATAAGTGGCTTCTTCTAACAACACTGAACCTTGTTATTACTAACCTAATTCAAGCTTGTTGAAACAAGCAGTTATGCTAGGAAGCTTATTAAACTTGAATTTATTTGATTTTTGTTTCGATACACTTCTGCTGTTGTCTCGAAGCTCCATCGCGTGCCACGACTGTTCAGCCAATTAATCTCTGCCACCCTTCTACTCTTTCCTTTTTCTGCGGTCTGATAAACTAAGCAGGAAGAGCCCTTGGAAAGTGAATTAGGACAAATGGTTCCGTGGTCTTGTGACTAGATCATCGGATCAGTGTATTAATAGTCCTCGGTTCGATTTCCAACCAGGATAACGTCTTTATTTTTTAAGAAGTACATTAGTTTTTTTTTCAAACATGTCCTGCCATCTAGTGGGAAAATATGAACTACATTATCACAAGGCCATTCAGTGTCTGCGTTTAACAATATTCGCACTGAAAAGCTTTGTGGAA
Organism: Lepisma saccharinum; assembly: GCA_022664845.1. Lineage (NCBI taxonomy): Eukaryota > Metazoa > Arthropoda > Insecta > Zygentoma > Lepismatidae > Lepisma > Lepisma saccharinum. The sequence continues at coordinate 30,236 of JAGDQP010021294.1, forward strand.
AGAAGTCGAACACGTGAGATATGACGCCACAGCAAATCTCGCTATCGGAAAAAGCAAAGCAAAGCTTCAAATGCAGCCTGTGAGAGATTATTTCAGTTTTCCTTTTTGCTGCTCAACAATCGAAAAATCTAACTATGACAAATTTGGAACTGTGTTCAGCATATGCCTATGAAAATTAAGCTGAATGATTATGAAAAAAAAATCGTTTAATAGCTGTCCATGTGTTTATTAAATTTTTAATACATGTGTTTGCAAATGTGTAAGAAACATTTGAAAGAAATGCACGTTTGTCTTGGGTCTTTAGCAGCATGCATTAGTGTAAGGTATGTCCAAAGTTTTAGAACGTCATTCAATACAATTATTTATTTTTAGTTAAATGTACCCTTGTACTCACGAAATTCGCTTCTACTCACGATTTTTTAAAGATTTTACTCACGAAATTTAAACACCTTTATTCACGAAATTCTTCTGTCTCCACCAATCACGTTCGTCCTCTCGTTAACAATTCACATCTATCTTCAAACTTCAGAAAATTATATTTATTTATCAGCTAAGCAACTAATCGGAGATGCCGTTTCACTTCTAACTCACTTCTACAAATGAGTTAAGTGCTGTAAATGGTGAAAATATTTTCCACATTACTTGCACACGCTAGTGTTCCATACAAGAATAAATATATGTCACAAGCAATTTCAATAACGATTTTTTTTCTCTCTCTCTCTCTGATAGATGTTCAGTCCAATTTTGTCGTACTTAAGGAATTCCTGTGGAAGATACTCTTTACATTTAGATAACACCATCCACTTATTTTTTCATATTTTCGTAGCCTTTAAAAATGAAAGGGTGGTTCCAGATTTTTGGCATCAGAAAATAGAATTTGATATCAGAGTTTGGATTTTACCTAATAGATGTCTCTGAAAGCAATTTGCTCTCAAGTGACCAAAATTTGCATAAACACATACTTTTGCATGTTGTGCTTGATAGAAGAAAGGAAATATATATTTTTGTTTCACCTTGATTAGAATGTTTGCTTGTAAGAGTGGATTTCTTGTTGCTTCTACTTCTTGAATACTCATATCAACTGGAACCGATGGAACAAGCTTACTATATTAACACAAAACATGTAGCGGCCCTTAGCATTTTACTATAACAGAATTCGGACAAAGAAGCTCTATGGTGTATAGACACTTATAAACGTGTATCTCAAAGAAAGTTGCAAAGATACATAAATGCAACAACAACAACAACAAAAAATACACAAATAAATGTACCAAAAATCCTAAAACGTGATCAGGAACTCTTACAATTATGAACACTAACAGACTAGGTGTATAAGCTTAAATCCGCTGTTTGCCCATAGATGGCGTTCGTGAGCGTATGAAGCTACCATGGGCACGCCAGACCTATTGTGTGGATGAGTAGGACCTCTGGCAACACGAATCAGTGCACATAATCAGCAAGTGCAGTCAACAACACACAGTGTGCCGTTGGTAAGCATGGCTAGTTTTGGAGGCCTATGGTGAAAGTGCTTTATCGGAAACAACGTGCCGAGATTGGTTTCGTCGGTTCAAAGACGGCAATTTTGACCTGAGTGACAAGAAGCGTGAAAACACTGTGCAACAAATTTTGATCGAAAGTATGTAAATTGTTTAAATTTATGATTTTTGCATTCATTTAAGCATAATATGAGAAAATGTAATAGT
>JAGDQP010021295.1:0-31934 GCA_022664845.1 Lepisma saccharinum
CCCCCCCCCCCCCCCCCGGTTCGCTTCGATCGGTGTGCATCCTGCCTTGGTGGGTTGATATACATCCTACCTTTAAGTAGCTAAACTCCACGTTACCATGGTAACTTTTTTGTTCCCTAATTGTACTGTATATAATCTACGAAAAATGCAGGAAAGCAATTATTAATAATAAATTTAAACTTAGAAAAATACATTTTGAACGAAAAAAATAAGAAAAAAGTAAGTTTCCCCGCCGGGATTCGAACTCTGGACCATTGAATTAGTGTCACCGTGCATCAACCACAAGACCAAACTGCCAGTTGCCGAATACATGATTGATGGTGTTACTTATAGTTCGAACTCTGCTCACATGTATTTTACACAGCGCCAATCTCGCGAATCATTGTTTGGAGATGAATGATTGTTTTATGAGCAATTGTAGCAAATTTACCGCTTTTACCGGTCTGTTTCTCAGTTACACGAATTAATAAAAGTAAATGTAAAACTATTCCCTGTGCGATACACACGTGCCGTGAACGGCACATGGATGATGTGGAGGTAGCGCTCCACATATTCTTGACCTACGGTACGAAGTCAGATGGAGTGGTCAGTCCCACGCTCGACCGCCTTTACCTTCCCAAGAAAACTCTGGTACTCAGTTTGATAGGAGGCTGAGTGCACCGCAGAGCGCCAGGCATGGAGAGATAGGAACCTAACTTTTGACAAAAAATGTATCACAAAAATTGAAAAGGATATTTTGAAACTGGTTAAATGAAAATCGGCTCAGATTTTGCGCTAACCTAGTAAACTTGTGGAATCTTTCGTAATGTTTTAAATATTTATGTCCTTTTTTATTTTCTGTAATATTTGTTTTTCATTTGGAACATGAAAGTCGATTTGCTGTATTTGGTCATAAATATCCTAACTATATTAGAGAAAAACTATTCAACTAATTACATTACATTTAGTAATTATGGATACAAGTAAAATAAAATACCTTCTCTGAAATTTATTAGTTTTAGCTTACAAAACCCTAATTAAATTTATTTTTACAACACGTCTCGCGATCCCCTTGGGAGTCGTGACCCCCAGGTTGAGAAACCCTGATCCAAAGTATACATAATAGTCGGGAGCTATACTATACATGGTTTGCCGAATAAGCTGCTTGTGTTACACAAAATATTTACTTGCTTCTTGGTGCGCGTAAACATGGGTTCAAGTCCGTGGGGGACTATTGAAGAGAGTGGTTCGGAACAGACTTTAGCCAAAAATATATGCCACGTCGTTAGGAGCTCAGCTGTTTGTTTAGTCGTTCGTAGCAATAACAGATAATATTTAAAAATGGTTTTTGTCTTTGCGTACTACCTTAATTCTCTTCTTCATTATATAAACATTTGTAAATCAATTCAACCACCATTTGTCTTATTTTGAATATAAACGCCATTTACGATTGGTAGAGAACGCAAATTTAACTTTCCGACGTAGCTGGAAAAGTAAAAAAATGTTGGAAAATATGCGGTTTGATCCCATATTCATCAGCATCAAAAGTACAATAAGCCAAAGCTTGAAAAACTTCGGCCATGAGAGCTACGCTGGGCAGTAAGTATTCAATGTAGGCATATTCTATACCGCTAACATTATTGCAAGTTCATGTAGTTTTTTCTTTCTTATTCCACAAAAGTTGAAAATGTAAAGATAATTTTGATGCTAGGCGACTTCAGTCAGTAAGTCCGTTCCGAAAATTTACAAAAAGCTACACTTTCGAGTAATATAGACATATGACGAATTCAATTCAATCCGGAGGCACTTGCTGTAGTAGGAAACCTTATGGTTGAAGATTCGAATCGCCTGCAAGTGACGACGTTTTATACTTACAAAAAAAAAACTGTCAAAAGTTAAAATTTGTATTACGCTCAACTTGTCATATTGCACGAAGTGTATTAGAACTTTAAATTGCAGTTCTGACTTCTCCATTTGGTAATGACATTTTTTTTTGGTAATGTTAGCTTCGTTCAGGCTGGTTTACCTTAAAATAAAGGTTGTGTTGAGAGCAACGACGGTTTGCCGTCGTTGCTTTAAGTTTTTAACATCGAGGGTTAATTTACTAGAGCAACGATGGAACATATTCCACTCTCGCGTAGCTTGAACTGGAAGTAACAGCAACAACCGCTCAGCCTAGTAGATGCAGCTTGGTCTTGTGGATAAGGCGTCAGAAAGCTGCTCCAAAGGTCACGGTTTCAAACCCTGGCGTCTACTTTTCGCATATTATTTTTTTAACGAAAATTAAAGTTTTTTATCGTTTTTTATGTAAATACATAAAATGAAATTTAATAAAAGTTGTGATTTATAATTTTAAAAGAGGCCACTAAAAACTAGGATGTATATATACCCACCAGGGCATGATGCACACCGAGCGACACATTCGTGAAACGGGTTCGAATTTTACACCCGACGACACAGTCCAAAACTTGACCAGCATACTCGAGAATCGGTGACCTGTTTCAGCTCTGCCGTGTTCATTCTATCTGTGCGAATTGTTATAAAAACAGGTAACGGTACTTCACTTTTAACATTACCTGCGAACTTTAAATTAACCGGTGCAATTAACTCCTACTTCATTAGTGTCGTAATTATTAGAACCTTATATTCGCAATAGGTGGAATATATAGTGGGATGTCCAGAACAGATAAATTTTAAGACATGAGTAGAAAATGGCCCCCCCTTTTTTGGCCATTTCAAGTAAAGAATTATTTTTATATTAGTTTGGCACCAAATTCGTTTCCATCCTCTAATTAACCAACCTTACATGTGTTCCTTTTTTCACATTGGCAATGTGGAACATGTAAGGTTTACTATGCCTATAAGGAACATGTTAATTTTGCTTTTGAACATTTGTAACTTTTCGTTTTCATGCAGATAAGGATTTATAATCTTGGCTATTTCTGATAGAAATTAAGCAGAAAAATTATCATTCATTCATATTCTTTTTATGTTCAATTTGCATTAGTGGCCTGGAATAGAATGTATGGCTTACTGTATCTACTGGATTAGTTACAATCAGTGATTCGGTGAGACCCCGGCCACTGTTGGGGGGGTGTCGACCCCAAACTACCCCAACGTTAACATTTTTATGGTCAATAGTTAATAGACACACATACACCCTCCCAATTTTGACTTTACACCCTCTCCAATCTGAAACTACTGGCGGAATCCCTGATTACAATGTATTCCGAACCAGTACGTTCAATGAGCCCCACCGCATTTGCAACCGAACCCCGCGCAAACAAAGCATGTGTGTTACACTTTTGACATTATCGTATATGTGTCTCAAAACTCTGTAGTTGCAATGGAAATCATTAGTTTTTAATCTGACCACGAAGTTTGGTCGCCATTTTGAAAGTGATGACTTAATGAATTTTTGAAGCACCCGTCACTATATTCGAATAGTTCTGAACACATATAAAATACAAAAGTCATTTCTATCTTGCTGTTAGATTTGTGGGAACTGAACTTAATCTTTTTTACTAAGTTCAAATTCCATACTTTTATCTTTACTTCTTCTTCTTCTCTCCCCCCCCCCTATCTCTCTCATTTCTTTGCCTCTGTTTAACAGACATCCATTGGTTTCAATGTTTCATTGTATGTTTCAATTTCTCCCTTCATCAACTTCTGTATATTGATTCGTCTCGCTTTTATTCTTTCATTTTATTGCTACTAATACATGTCTATTTTGAAAACAAAAAACAAAAAACGTGCTCATGCTCTTTGCTGATTTTAGTATGGACGAGACGAAGGAAGGAGAAAGAGGGGGTCTGTTTACCGGACACGATTATAGGATAAGAAGGTGCCATTTGGGTTGCCTAGCTGCACGGCGTTCGCTGTCGCAATTTTTTTTATGCGAAGTGTACAGTCTACGGAGTTTTTCGTTATGCAATTTTCTCCGTTTTCCAGTCACCTCGTCCCGTTACGGCCCTTGTACGTACGTACTCTCAAAATCTTATTTTAAGATAACCGAGTCTACATGTTCATGTGTCAGGGTCGTAAAACAACACAACTATAAAGTCATTACCGTCAGAATAATAGCCGTTCTCGAAATTTTCAATTTCAGTCTTTTTATTAATCACGAGGTTATGAGCTAGTGAGCTAAATAGAAATATCCGTTGCGCGATACCAAGCGACTTATTATTTCTCCTGTGACCTCGCTTATGCCTGTTACCTATTTAACTCGTTTATTTTGTTCTATGATGTCATGCCCAATTGTTATAGTTCTTTTTTCTTCCCTTTGTGTTATGTCAGATCATATATTTTGTTTTCTGTATGTTCACCTATCCCCACGTAAGCTTTAACCTTCACATCGTATTACCTTGTAGTGCATCTGCGTGAACAAACAGCTAGCTCAAGATATTCAATACTAGATCCTTCCATCCTCCTTTAGTTTTAGGATCGCATACTCTAATTCAAAGCTAAAGCATAGTAGAGACAATGTATCACCTTGTTTCAATCTATTACGAATCTCTCAACGATCTGGGATATTATTACCGATTCGTATTTTGTTTTAGCCATTGAGGCATATCCTCAGTAGCTGAACATGCTTTTTGGAATATTACATAGTCTCCCCGTTTTGATAGAATCATGTATGATATCTTAAAATCAATGAACAATTGATGAACTGACCCGTTGTATTCCCATTTTTTCTCTAATATTTGTCTCAAGGGAAAAATCGGGTCCAGCGTAGATCTATTTCTTCTAAATCCACACTGATGATGTATAGTTATTTCAATTACGTAAGCACTTACTAGGATATTACTCAAAATTTCATAACATATTGAGAGTAACGAGATTCAGTAATTATTACAGTCCGACTTGTCGCATATTTATAAACTGAATCTTTTGCTGAGGTTTTCCGTTTCTTTGGAAAATTCACCTCTCTTCATATAGCACTTACCATCTTTCCTCTGCTTTAATTACTTCAGCTGGGATGTTGTCATTTCCTGGCCATTTAATTCGTTTGCAATTTCTTTAATATTGAAGTTTTCACCTCGATTTAGATAGGTCCGGAATATCGCTGATTTTTATGAGGAATTCTGTTCCAAAATAAGTTGTGTGGCTCAGTTCCCCAGTTGCAGATAGTGTATTTGTCTTATAGCATTCTATCATGACCTTCTATCGGACTTTTTGTATTACTATACTACGTGCATCTCGTATAGTTCTCAGTCATGTGTACCACCATCTGAAAATTGTCCATTTTGAATAGGGTTCTATGTTCCCAGTTCCTATTCTAACGTTTTTCTCAATCCTGTTCTTGGAGTACCTTACAGCAGTTCCGCCCGGAGAACTAATAGGGGCCTAATAGTTTACCTCCGGAATGTTTTACTCTAGGAGAATTCATGGAACCAACATTTACGCTGTTTCTTAACATGGTTTAGCGGTGTAGAGTTTTAAGACTCGGCGACCTCGACGACCTTTTTCCGCCTTTCAGCCTTACCGATGGAACAATGTGTTGCTGTATAACTATTGCTAAACACAGAGCCTTTTCAGAAAGAATAAGCAACTGTATCCCAAACACTTATCAATTGTTTAGTAGCTACGCAAATATTAAAACTGAAAGAAGGTCATTTTGGTGACCCGGTCTGAAACCTGATCCAAATAACTCGATTGACCTAGTTTTGATAGCAGTAACCTCACTGACGCGCTGACGTGGTGATGGTCCAAATCAGTGGTAAGTACTTGGTGATCCGGCAACCCAATGACTAACGCTTCAGACCACACACTACCTCATCCGGAGGTAATTTGCACACCCCAGGGGGGTGGGTATTTCTGTTCTTTTCGGGGATATGAAACTATTTCCAAAATGTTATTATTATTGTTAGTAGCTTTCAGGCTTTTAATCGTGCTCTGGGGAAAAAACTCCTGTCTCGGTCAACCCCTAAAAGTAATACTGTTCAAACTTAATAGTGTATGAAGTATGTATCGTCAGATAATAAATCAACACTCCAATCTAAACAATAAGAGGGTGAATCAGAGCAACACAAGGACAACGGAGCGCCATCACGGGTTTAATTCCCTCCTGGGTCAATTGAATGAAGTGGTTCTGAGTCCACTTTACCGAAAACTGTAGGTCCTCTCCTTACAAGCTCACCAGCTAATTTAGGACGTTAATAACAATTCATTCAATTAACAAGGACAATCATTATTACTTACATAAGCTAAAATTAATTGTATGGGAGCTAACAGCACTATGGCTTACGCCCGTCCCGAATTATTGCTTTAAGCATTCTGACGAAAGCTGTGGATCATTCAAGATAAACTTCTTTGGGCTTAATTCTTCGACTCATCGTTCACTTTGTCTCCTTTAACCTTCGTATTCTTTCATTTTCCTCTTTTCTTCTTTAGTTTCATCCTTTATTATGCATTCTCTGCATATCTAATGTTCTTACTGGTTCAGTTTTCTTTTCTCAATGACTCCCTCAGTATTGATCGCCTGTCATCTCCTCTTTTCAGAGTTTCCTGCATATTCTATCCCAGCAGATCTATTTCATCCTTCTTATGCATTCAGTTCCATTAAAGTCTCCAAGTTAGGAAAATTGGTTCAAGTATTGTTGAAGGTATTGCAGTATATTAGTAGCTATATTTATGGAAGAGGAAATGAGGATGCAAAATTTAGAAAAATTGGAAAATAATTAGTTAGAAAGAGTCGTATATTTTTTTTCTCCAATGGTTTACCGTCTCGGAATATTTCTGTGTACGTACATTGGTTGAAATGAAAGGTAATCTGTTTCTCTGAATTATTTGTATAGCCGTTGTTCATTTGTTTTACATTTCAGCACTGAAAAAAGAAACAACGTGTTAAATTTGTATTAAACTTCTGTTTCTTTCACAATTTCTGTCTTTTTTTTTCTTTTAGTTTCTGAATTGGAAGATATTGGGTTAATTTGGTGGCTTGAAGTTAGCTGTAACACAAAGAAAGCAGTATAAAATTATGATTACAAAGTTACTGTAATATTTTTCTAATAGTCTGCACTGCTTTTATTTGTTGTAAACCGGAAACTTTTCTCTCAAAGGTATAAACATTTTCTTTGACATTTGTTTCAATACAGCATTTTTTCTGTTAGGAATTCTGTATTGTCATTACAATTGAAACTTAAAGTTAATAACCAACGTTTGTACATAACACAAGATGAAAATTATAAATAATTCATTAACCAATTTTCATGATTTAGCCGTCAAATGGAAGTACTCAATCTGTTCTTAATTTTTATGTGTCCGGTACACACATAATACTCTAGTAATGAGGTCAGAAAGTATTGTGCCCAAGTTACCTCATTTTCCTGGGATATTTTGGGCATATACTTATAGGATTTAAATTCTTGTATTTCCTACATGGCTTCAGAACTACCACTAAATTCATTATAAAGTATATAAAAATGATATAAGACAGAAAAAAATATAACTTTATACAATACTTGACAAAAAAATAGCAGTAAAAACTAATTTTTAGTGTCCAAAATTACCCACGCTGACGGTATATAACGTAAAAAGTGACGACATTTGTTATATTCTCTGGACTCCTCACTAACCACAACTCATGTACTTCTTTCCCACTTCAATGTGAAAAGAAAATGTACCGAAAGTGTTCAAATAGTGGTTACAAGCGCCAAAGTACACTTGACGTGATCAAAAATTGGACTTTATTGGAGATCTGCCGAAGGTACTTTTAAATTGTAAAAAGAAAGAGAGAACTTATTTTTAGTACAATAAGTAACCTCTGGCCTAGTTCGGAGGGAACGAAAAACCCCTTTTGTAGTCGCGGATGAATGAAAAAAAAAAGGTAAGAAAAGAAATGAAAGAGTAGAAAAGGCGAAATTGAAGAACACTGCAAATATTTGCCGAAGACATTGGATGAGAAACGAATACAGCGAGAGAGAATTCAACGGAGAGTCCCCTTAATTCAACAATAGCGCACTCAGTTCGTGAACAGTCAGTTACGGTATTAATGGAGTCTCTGACTCTTATCAAGCCACTCAAGGATTAACAATGAGTTGAAAGGTCAGAGGTATAGAACTTAATACTAGATCTTTCAGTTCTTTTGTTATTACAGAGAAAAGGAACACAAAAGTAAAGCACAATATTACCTAGCTGGAATGGTGTAATCGCTTTCTGTTGTTAGCTACAATTCAGAATGATGATGCCAACAAGGATGGAAGTCTGCCATGCTCAGGAAGACTTTTTTCAGTGTTTTTCACCAGTATTATCAGGCGAATGGTGAGATTGCATCGGCATTAGAAGTCCTGAACGCTTCGATTCCAAACCTTAAAACGTCGTAAAAATAGACTTCACTAGTGGTAACAGTGACGAACTTAGAGAGGGGACGCGTGCCCCCTAAGGAAAAATACGTTATTTTTAATAGCAGAATTTCAACAATTTATCTCAGAAAAGGCTTCGATTTGTTTCCAGACAAATCTTATTTATCTAGAAACATCAATTTGTGGGGGAGGGGGGATACCGGTGTCATATTCCATGATGAAACGTAGTAAGATCCGGGGAAATTTGATAAACATATTTAAAATATTCACATAGCGGGAAAGTATTCATAATACCTCTGGTCCGTTTCACTTGCGCTCCCCTTACGAAAATCCTTGATCCGCCACTGATTGGTAATCAATTTGTTTACATTTTTTATGGATCAGATAAATAAATAGAACTTAAGCCAATCACTAGTCTGAGGGATGACGTCCCTCATCGAACATCCTTCTGAGGCAGGGAATCGGTCACGATTGTAGTATAGACGCCATATCGAAAATCGATTGATAACCGTGAATGCCGTACGCAGGACTCGAATTTCAGTATTTTCGTGGTGACGCACCAAAGTCCCTAACCTCAGCCACCAGATACCTTTTTCATAATAGCTATTTCTTCATGGCAAATTTAGCCTTGTTGTCTCTGTTCTATTTTCATCACGGTTATGGTGATAACGAGTGTTCAACACGGAGGCAGATTTGTAACTCAAAGAGTCATTGAATAAGGTGAAGCAATTGTGATTTGCCTTTGCCCTTTTCATCGTATGGAGATTATATTAATATTCTAACGACGGGACCTACTGTTTTAAGTGAATTCCAAACGTTCAAAGTGTCCCCAATGTTTTTCTTTCTAAAGGAATTGTCTTCGAGGTGGTATTTGTATATCTCTGGAGACCAGAGCTGAAACAGGTCACCCGGTCAAGGGTTGGATCGGGTCTATGTCCGGGGCCCGATCTGAATCCCAAAAAGAACCAAAATACCCCTTTCGTAAGGCCAATTTGAAAGAATTTTGTGTCTCAAGTATTAAATAGAACAACACACTAAAATCTTCCATAAAAAATATTTTAAAAATGAAATTTTCGTACATAAACTTACTTCCTAATAAATCTCTAAAATTACAGAATTGATAGATTCAAACCATAGCAACAAGACTAGGTCACCGGGGTTAAGATTATGTCACTGAGTCAATTGGGTCATGATTCGATCATCCGGTAGCTGATTGACAGTCTGGTCATTAGAGTCAGAACCGGGGGTCGAGTCATTCGGGTCAAGTTTCGGACCGAGTCTCACGTATGTCCGGGTCAAGCCTAGTCACCGGGTCATCAAAAATGACGCGGTTCCAGTTTTCCCATGAAGTATTTTTTTCTCTCTGGGGGTGATGGAACGAGCACTACCACTCATCTGAAAAGGACATTCGTCTCTATTTATTCCCCTCTCTTCTTCTTTCTCTTTCAGCGTTAAATATAGGCAAGTACTCCATATGGACTGTTTACGTCCTACATTACTTATCTTTTGTTACCATGGCAACCTGCAAACCAGAATGCTTCCCGTTCAAATAATGGTATCTTTAAGCAGCATCACAACTAAAGTTTTGAGTAATTTGCAAGTGTGATCGTCAAACACATACATACCTTAGCGTGAGTATTATAGGTTAGAATAGGTTTGGCACGCTAATCTTGTACTAAACCTATTTGTATGTATCTCAGATGTAATAATCCACTATTCTATGAAAATACTCGTTGGTTCTTTTTCAGGGTTACGGCTAACTTACAATCCTAACTTCTACCATGCTAATGCAAGAAGTCATGCAAGAACATATCCTTGTTAGAAATCTCCATTTATAATAAGTCACCATCAATACATATACCATATCAACATGAAGAGAGATCTGTATAATTATTCTGTACGTTACTAAATATATACTACGTTAAAAATGTCGATTCACACTTGACTAACATTTAAAAGATCAACAAGTAACATTCCATTTTAATAAACAAACCAAATATAAATATTTTATTTCACAACTTCTTCTTTTAATTAGTACCTTCTCCCTTCCTTCTTGTAAAGGGAACCAATCCAGCAAAATTATATATATTTTGCGAGGATATATGTTTTTGAGATTTTTTTTGTAAAAATGTACATTCTGTGAGAATATATGTTTTGTAAAAATATTTTTTGTGAGAAATATATGTTTGTGAAAATATATTTTGTAAGAATATATGTTTTGTAAAAATATGTATAGAATGAATATTTGTGCTCTACTCAAAGTTTGTCATCAATTAACATGATATGCCTATGGTATCCACCAGCTTACTGCATTAATAAGAGAATAAGATTAGAAAGTTATGTGGGTTCACTGACGACAAGTTTTACGGTAAGCGACGCACATGTTGATGAAGAAAGAAATGAATTACTGAATGGCATTTTCTCCCTCCTTCCATAGCGAATTCAGTTTTTGTTTCACAAAAGTATTGGTACAATCTTGAAGAATTTCAAGGCCATAGTTTCAAATGTTATCTATTGAGAGATATTTATCTGCCGTCTGGTCGGTCGTCATGACAATGAATATGATGAAGGTACTATAAGTTGAAACGAAAAGTGAGGAAAACAATGCCGAAACGTTTTTATCTGTGCACTGACAAACAATTTTCTTAGAAATGAAATATCAGCATTCTCGTTGAATTTGAAATGAGAACATGCTGGTTTGGAAATAAGATATGTCATTTCGAAGAAAATTGTTTCTCGGTGCACAGATAAAAAACTTTTCTCTCAATTTTAAAGAACCCCTTTTTCTACTGAGCTTGATTACACGCATTTGTATAGTATATTCTATTACAATGAACATAACCTCTAAAGTTTGATATTTCCAGTACCATTAAAAGTGGATGTGAGACGGCGTGGAACCCTCAAAGACTTCATTCAACGCTGCTCTATCCAAAAATGAATATTCCAAAACTGTGCAATGGATACGCAAGGGATTCCGCAGACGCAGGTACGTGATGCCCAGAAATTATCCGAAGTAAAGGTGAGTTCCAGCAAGTAATAATAATTCGTTTGCGGCAAATCGACATCTCATACAGATTTCCTTTTCTCATTGATTTTTTTAAAGGTGCATGGCAGCCAGGTTTCAACCAACGTTTGTGGTACATATTATCAGTAAAAGAGACTGTCATTGCCCGGTTAGATGCCAACGCTTATGATCAGTACACATACGAAAAGCCGTCTTATTCATGCTTATTTCGATCCACATTTATTAAAGAGAATGTCTACGAATCCCCTATTTTCTTTGGGGAATCCCTTGCGCATCCATTGCACAATTTTGGAATATGCTTTATTGGATAGAGCAGGTCTCAAGTCTTTGGGTCAAGCCCTCTCAATTCCACTATTAATAGTATTGGAAATATCAATCTCCTCTCGAAGTTATTCCCTATAATCTTGCTATACCTTGTATATGTTTATCTTAATAAAAGCTTGTTCAATTCATATATATATATATATATATATATATATATATATATATATATTCACAGCCATATTCAATATACTACTGGATGATGCCTCTCCTGGAGGAAGGAGTTGGTCTACTGTTCCCACGCTGACCGGACGGGTTGAGAGAGGAGAGCCGCCGAAGCTCTCAACTGTGATTGACACTGTTTTTTATTCACAGCAGCTCCCCAGTTACATCACAGCAGCTCCCCAGATACCGTTACAGACCCTATCACTTTGAAAACAAAATCCCTTGGCAGATCCGGGAATTGAACCCGGGATCCCACGATCAGCAGTCAGCGACGATAACCACTAGACCAGTAGGGTGGTCAAATTTATTTAGTCGAGTTCAGTCATAGGTTCGATTGTCGAGAAAGATACCTTTAATTCAACAATTTCAATTCGCTTTCATTAAAAAAACATAATATAACCCTATTCGTACGATCTCTATGTATCATTCATTATATGTGTAAGAAGCAAGAAGACAGAAACATGTTATTTTAAAGATTATTAGTATTTTTAAGTATTGTTGTCTAAATTAATAAAACTTTGATAAAAGGTTTTGTTAGAGACAATTCTATTCCGCTTTCTTTCATCTCGCTTCGATCCAATACGTTTGAAATGACCCTTTTAAGAATAAATCTATAACTTCTGTTTCAACCAGGAATCAAATCCAGAACCTTCTGGATGCTTGCCAAAACGGCAAACCTCGCGGCCACTAAGATTAATAGTCTAAATTCAAGAATTCGAAGGAAGAAAACCAATGAATATAACATACTGAACTGACCACTGCGGGGAAGACATATGAATTCAAATTTTAATTGAATTGTATTTTATTTGTAGATATCTAAGGCTCAGGCCGAGATAGGGGAGAGGAAAGGAGTCGGGAAGGTGTCGGCCAGAGAATATGTTGAAGGTACCATCCCGGCATTTGCCTGGTGTGAACGAGGAGAAATCCTGGAAAAACCTGAGTCGGGATGGTCGGTCACTGCGATCGAACACAGGATCTCCCGAATGATACACCAACGCTCTAGCACTGAGCTACGACAGTTCGGTACAAATTTGAAATATAAAGTGTTAAATGTGCTGCCAGGTTTGTAAAAATTACCTGTGTGGTAAAAAGAAAATTTCCAAGAGTTCAAACACTACCGTAGATCACCGAGTGGCCGTAGCTCAGTTGGTAGAATGTTGTCTTCGCATTCGGGAGATACTGGGTACAATTCCAAAGACCGATCATCCTGACTGAAGTTTTCCCGTTTTTTTCTGTCACACTAGGCAACTTGCCAGGATAGTACTTTTAAATTAGGTCCTGATCGACTCCTTTCCGTATGTATCTTTTCCCCTACCTGAGTTTTAAATGCTTAAATACCATAAAATATATTAAAATTCTAATGTAGATTCATTTTGGTACAATTTAAGTTCTTATTTTTCTTAAGCTACAAGCAACTGATGCATTCAGGCATCGTACCTTTGACTATGTTCTGCGATAATTTCCTTACTTGTTATACATTCCACGTTTCATTTCTTTCCTTTTGCATATTACATAACGAAAATAATTTACTCTTTACTATGACTTTGCATATTGTAACCTTTTTTTGCGTTCCTGGCGATGTTATGTTTCTAAACATTTTCGGGACATTTCCTTCACCCAGCTACCGACACCTTCAGGAATGTTATAGATATGTGGAAAAAATAGTAGAAAAGTTTTAATTATCATCACAAAGTCTCTTAACAAATTGGCATATGGGTCGTTAAACTATTGAAAGACATTTTGAAATATTAAATTGGCAAGAAAAATGGAAAATAGGTTCCAACAAGAAATATAATGTTGCTGTAGTGAGTAATTAAAGAGTTCAAACCCATTGGTTATTTTTCCTTCTTGAAAAGTGTAATATTAAGAATTATATTTAAATATTTCACAGACAAAGACATCCTCTGTGATCTGCTTTTGAACATAGCATGGTTCAGAACTACGGCCTAACTACGGAGGGTCGGTGTAGGTTGGAACTCTTAGGATTTTCCAGAGTTTTTCTTCAGGACCACCAGTCCAATATTAGGACAATACCTTAATTTGAAATCCTGACCACTACTTTCCCATGCCCGTTATTTGTACTCGTTGATGGGTCATAGTTGCAGTGTTATTAACGTCTTAAACGAAATGATTTCTTTTTAAGTTTTCGGAAAAGACGTCCCCAAACCATTCTAATCAACAGAACGGGCACAGAAATTGAGCGTTCTAGTCTCTTGGATAACCAAGGGCCAGGTTTAATACATTTTTGAAGTTAGGGTAGAGGAGAGAATCTTAGAGAGTAGTCAGTCAGCCTGGACCTTACGTGCCACCCCGACATTTGCCTGGTATGAATGTGGAAAAATCCTGGAAAACCCTCAGTCAGGACGGGTGGACGCTGGGATCGTTCCCAGAACCTTCTGATTGTTAAACCGCTCGGTTGTCAGGTTCAAGCCATTACTGGCAAACGGAAATGACCATTTATTTTTCAAGGAAATAAATGTGCTGAAAATATTTCCATTTGTTACCAGTTATTTCAGTAATTACAATAATTAAAAAAAAAATAGATTCAAATTTTCTTCGTTCGATGGAGCTATTGTACAGACAGCAGTTTTACGACAAATACAATTTATGAAAGATAAATTAAGTTATTATTTAACAAGATAAGTTTCATACAAAATGCAAAAGTAATATCGTACAGCTAATTCATATTATTAGTCGCAGATAATCTGTTTCTGTGTAGCGTAAAGAATACCACAGGGGAAAAAAATATATTAATATCAATAATATTGAGTGTCTGAAAAGAAGTATACTTACGTAAATGTTGAGTTGGAAATTTCTCGATGAAAAATATTTTTCGAAAATGCAAATTTAATCAAATAGTAGCTCTACAGTACCTCTTCCGACACAGGTAAGAAGTATGAAAAGGAAAAAATAAGTCTCTCCACTGCTCTTGAGGACAAAAAATAGCTTTAGGTAAAAAAAAAAAAAGTTCAGAATATGCTTTCAGCAAACTTTTGTTCCTAACGATTCTCTTGCGGATAGACGTAAATCAGAACCCGAGGGGGCCACTGTTTTTTGCCTCCAAGTCGTATTCAACAGGAGACGTTTAAAGAGAGAGCTAACGCCGACCTCCTGTAGGAAAAACACGTGCTGTCTCCTCTCCGTGAATCCCGAAGAGCGGAACTTCCGTATTTGTCTCTGCGGAGTAGGTACCGTTCAAGAGAAAACGGGAGAGAGGAACTAGATATGGACCACCGGTGTGGCTCGAGCGCGCTCAGTATATCCACCACGCACATACACACACGAAGCGACTGTGTCGTTTTGTGTGAGCAACTCCAGCGTTTGGTAGTGCTTGGCGTTGTCGACGGATGCGATGCGGCCCTCTCTTCGTTTTCCAAGAGAACAAAAACGCACGCGCCGAGCAACGACAGCTAACCCATCAAGAGCAATATACCGTGATGCTTCATCCAACCAGATTGCATATGCAGGGGGGAGGGAGTAAAAATGTTAGCTAACGTAATACAAGAAAAGTAAAAAAAATAAAATAAAAAAAATATGGCTGCTTACAAGAGTTTTCAATATTTCTTTTTTTTTTTAGCTTTTTCAGATTATGTGATTATGTTGTCCAGCTAGAATTCTCTAACAAAGGGCAGATGAGAAACTGATCCTTCGAAAATAATAGCATTTTATTTTTTTCATTTCTTTTACCCCACTAATGGAAAACGATATAGAAAAAAAAAAGAATAATCCAAAACCCAACTTAATCTGTATGTGACATGTGAAGAAATAGAGGTACAAGAAGCAATTTTACGATCAGGTTTCCTCCTACAATTTAATGAAACTTTAACAAAACAAAAAAAGTTTTAGAAATTAATCCACTAGCGGTTGCATTATTACGTCTGCTTTTTGTTTCTACGACAGAATCTGCATGAGTGGTTTTGCTCATTACCGTGAAATCACTGGGCCCTGGGATCGATTCCTGGTGTGTACACATAGTAAGCAGTTGTACGTAACCCACTTTAAATTGTAGGGCCCTTCCTAGTTAGATGTCATTCAACAGAGGGTAATGACACTACGCCATAGATTCACCTTGGTCAAGGTATTTCAGTTCAGGAATCTATCTTCGATTAGAACATAAATTATAAGTACACACATAACAATATTTCGAGTATTAATGTCGAACTTTGAAATACAGTATGTCCGTAAAGTCACGGCAGGATTTCAAGTAACATCTCAAAGATACATTGAATTGCATTTACAAAAATGCATTCAATTCTGGATAAGATGAAGCCAGTTTTCATCATGAACATCTATCTACCTCTTGAAGATACCTTGTAATATAGTCATCCTAACGACGTGTCGGTCTTTCCAACGGCCTCTTTCTCTTTGGCTTACCAACCCCAGTAGAAAATAACTTTGTTTCCCCCCACCCGAGCTACATGGCCTACCCATCTTAGCCATCGTGATTTCATTATTATTATAATACCGGGTGAATCATACAGCCCGTGATGTTCTTCATTATACAGTCTCCTCTATTCTGCGGTTATCTCATCTTGTATATCTTTCTCAAAACTCTATTTTCAAATTCACGCAATTTTTGTCCATTTGCCAGAGTCGTACTCCAACTTTTGCAATCATAAAATATTACCGGGCGAATAATAGTTATTATCAATAACTTTTGCAAGTAATCGCTAGATTAGGAATTTCTAAAATGAATACAAGCATGAGTTGCTAAGCGACATTTTTAATTCTTCTCTGACGATTCCTGTCCTCTCCCAGTAGCTCTCAAATTCAGTAGCTCTCTAGGTGCCTTGCGAACGGATTTTTTTTGAAGGAAACATTTTGCTTTAAAATCTAAAGCCATGTCTTGTCGACTTGTTAATAAAAATTAGCAGGTTCTTAGAGCACATGAAAGGCTAGACTGAAATTCAGTTTTTATAATGTGCTTTTTTTTCTTCTAAGAAATGGCATCCAAATCTGAATAACTTTTGAACAAAAAAAAATATATAATTAAAATAAAAAAATAACCAACCTTTAGTTGTTGTTGCAAAGAAAGTAACAGACCGAACTTTTTTAAAGGTAATTTTGCGATAAAGTACACAGAATTTGAATTTTATTTATGGCCTTAATCGAGAGGAAACGATCCGTGAAGGTGTCGAGCCGGCCCTATGTCGAATGTGCCATCCAAACATTTGTCTGGTGTAACTGAGAAAAAAAAAACCTGGAAAATCTTGTTAGGATGTTCGGCTGCTGGAATCGAACTCACGACGTCCTGAACTTCAACGCTCTACCACTGAGCTACTGCGGTTCGGTAAAGTACACGGAGTTGGTTACTCGAAGTTCAAAACAACTTTGTTACTGAAAAGAGTAAAAATAAAAAAATAAATCTTTTAATTTTCGATTTTTTTCTTCAAAGTTATCACAATTTCTAGACACCCTGTACAAACGATATGAAAGTAATCTTATGACATCACACACTACGCACAGATATTAATCTTCCTTTCTTTTCTGGTTATATGGGTACTGTTTCCATTTCCATTTATTGGTGATATGAGGACTGTGTAACCATCAAGTGACGAAATACTTTTTCCACTAGTTTAGTATATCTGTCAGACAAAGATTCCACAATCATCATTGCTGACGTACTTCCATTTATAACGGTAGAGATTTCTTCATTATTCGATGCAAGTTAATTCAAAGTCCTTTATGTCTTAAGATACAGGACTGATTTAATGGTATAGAATGTATGATCAGTTGAGATTTATATAAGATGTAATCTAGAATGTTTATATTGCGGATCGTATAAGTTATTGATGACACTGATTTTATCATTTATCTTTGATCGATGAAGAATATTACTTACTATTCAGCCTGATGACAATTATAACAATTAATTTATTTTAACTTTGTTTCGTGTATTTAGCCATCGAAATAGAATCAACTTTGAGGAGAACTCACATATAAAAAAGAGTGATTTCTTTACGTTAATTATTTGCTAGGATATGATTTCTTAAATGTAGTACACGAAACATTGCTAAATTGAAAGAATATAAAGAGCATTGAAAACAACTGACTAGCACGATAGCTCCGTGAAGCATCAGAGGCGCCGGGTATACCATCTAAGAACAGCAAATGGAGTCAGATAGTAGAGAGCCCCAGTGCAGTGATATGTCCCTCTTGGTGTGACTTGAGTGTGTGTATAGTCGAAAGATGCCCCGTTGTCGACTGTGGTGAGTCAGGCAGCAAGTTCTGTGGCTTACCGCGGAAGAATTATGGCATACCGCGAGTGCGGTTTATCCTTTCGCGACATTGATTCCCGTATTGGACGGACTGTGTCCACAGTACAGCGCGTATGAACTCTTTCGTTAATTCTATAGCAGCCACGAAAGCTTTAGTTAATCAGATAATTGACATCCACACTCCTGCCGTCAAATTTTAAAATGGTGATTGCACTCTGTTTGAGGATTAAAACCAAAGATGCCAAACAATCCCTTGTAAATACACCCCTGTGCGAACGCGTTTGTCTGTGTTGGTGACCTTCCCGATCCGTGTCCTTATTCTCTTTAAAAGTTGTGGAGTCCATACACATAGATAACTTGGTTCAAGAGGAATGTCCACAAGCAATAAATCAAGGGGTGGAGCACTAAGTCCTGTAGATGGCATGTGCTTTCCAAAAAGATGATTTAATAAGTATTTTGAATAGGGTATCGTATACCAATAGACAGCAACTGCTGTCACTAACGTTACGTCAAGAAGGAGAAAGCTTTTCTAGATATTTTCTTTCCGTTATATTGAGCAATATACAAGCTAACTTTTTCTCGAATGTTAAACAGTTATTACTTCTTGTCAAAGAGGGGCAGTTGAGTGTTTGCGAGGGCGTTTGTCCCGTTAAAGTATGCCTGGAAGAAACACTAACACCAATGTGAGCATTAATACTGCAGGAAAAGGACTACATTTACTAGGTTTGTATAGAAGAGCTTGAGTTATTGGTCTCCCATCAGGCGCCTCCACAGGTAGCGGATGAGGGAATGTCTACTAGATATTCTGGGTACCGGAAATATTTCGGAATGGATCAAAATCAGTTCTGCTGCCTTGCGGTTAGTAAAGGGATCTACAAAGTCTACAGGAAGGTAACTCAGAAAAAAAAATCATGGTGAAAGAAAGCACCCGGGAATCCACTTTGCTCTAGCTTCAAGGCATAATGTATAGCCCGATGATTTGTCCCAAAACAAGTATTCGGGAGGCGATGCCTTGGGAGAAGTTATTGCACAACAAAATAAACCTAGTGGAGTAGAGGAAAACTAAACCAACATATAGAAGACAAGATTAGAGGTACCTTTTCCTCCAAGCGCATGTTGTGTGTAAAGCTGAGCTGAAGACCCTCAGCGGGGAATCCGACCTATCTCTCCGTCTGCAGTTAAATGTCTGTTTTCCTAAATGCGATGATCGCAGGAGACGCTAGAGTCTGACGCAGGAAACTCCCACTTCCAGGGGAGACCATCAGGAGCAATCGAAGTGTTTGTTGCAGTGGTTGTGTAATTTTCATAATGTTTGCCGAGAAACTCAATTCCAGGAGAGAAGATGAAGAATTAATTCATACAATTTCAAAATACTGTCGAATTCATATAGAATTTTCCTGTGTCTCCTTGCAAGTGATCATGGATAAGATTATCAAAACATCCTTGCTCGTTTCTCAACCTAAACTTTGGGTGCTCCTTACTCCTCAATGATATAACTCCGTCACATCGATTTCACATGGGAACTAGCTAACAACGACGCTGACGCACTACTGAAAGGATTCGCTAGCCACTGATAGGAAACTACTCATCACTTGACTCCAGCATCTTTCGCAAAGAGTCTAACGCTCAGCGTCTGGCGCTTAACCATAGAAGCTGTTTAAGTGATAAGATAACGAGATATCTTGCTGCGATTAAAATTTTATTTGTCACTGTGTTATAAGAGAAATCTTATGGGTGGAACAGGATTAAAATGTATTTAAGGCCTTTAGACATCTTTGGCTCATGTCGAGATAGGATAGGGGAGTGAATGTGGGAAGAGAGTTAGGCAGGGCTGACATGACCACCCTTCCAGTGGTCGGTTCGATGCCCTTACTGGGTCGATGTCGTGGAATTTTTAAATAAATGGAAAAGCCAAAAAACAGTCACACGACAAATACAGTGAGATCGCAGGTTCTAGTAGGATGGAACAAATCACCAAGGGATCCGGGCCAGGAGTCACAGAGGGCTCTCACAATAGAGCAGCCGAGCAGTCCCCCAATCACAAACGCACTCCCTCATTAGGTTGCTATTCTGAGTTAATAATATTCTGATTTGAAAATACACACGCGCACGATTCCAATCTAAGGGAAATATTAATCATCATCCTTCTTTGGCTTACACCTTATAGCTAAGTTGAAGATTGCAGGGGAAATAAAAATTATATTTCAACAATACGCCTTTTATAGCGAACAACAAGTTAATACAATGAAACCTTGATTCATGCAGAATAACAGAATGTCAATTACAACTAGAAAATCAAATAATGTATAAGTTACACAAATTACTGTGATCTTGAAGATTCAGTTCACACAAATTCGTACTATTACAAATCCTCTTTCTCTCTGACTATTATAAGGGATGTAATAATAATATTGAATATATTAATAGACTAAACCAGTACATTGAATCGCACGCTCATGAATGGACGAATAACCGTTTGAATTATTTAGGATTACTTTACAATCCCTGTTTTTACACGGTGAAACAAAAATGGCAATAATCGAGCAGTAAAGCTCAGCAGGAGCACTAACCTTTAATACTATTCCGAAGTAATAGTAGCAAAAACTAATCGACGACAACACCAAGTGAATAGAAATAAATATAGCCTAACCACACCAGCTCACAAGATCAGAAAATGGGTACCCTTAGTAATATTCCATGCATTAGCCGGTACGGCCTTCACTATAACTTGGAAATAGACTGAGGCTTCCAATATTCTATCTATGTCAGAACACCTTAAACCTTCGAGAATATTTTAAGAATGTTCCAGTACTATTTTGAGGAAAATCGAATTGTAAACTTCTTCACTATATTTAATCCACTTATTACAGCAAGGATGACTTACGCAAGGTATAACAGAAGAAGCATGCTTACCCCTGACAAGATGCCCGCCATTCCGTTGAAAACCACAAGGTCGAGAACCTGCGAAGACATTTTGCATAATGTCAATAATATCAATACTCCAAACAATTCTCCAGGTATCCCTCCATTCGTATGTTACGTTTTCAATTCGCTATATGGTATTTCAACATTATATTGATTTCTCAAAGAATAAGAGATCAGAAATTTTCGTAATATAATTCTTAAGATCAGAACAACCACTTCATCATTCGACCTCCTTCGTATCCAATCCCATTATAAGAAAGGATACGAAGGTGCGTGCGCAACTCAAAATTAGTTATGAGATATCCCGCTAGAGGGAACTGAGAACAACAGTATTAAACCTTTAGTTTTTAACAAGCTCCAAAAAACATAATCGAAACGGGAAGTGTACAACCGAAAAGAATGAAGGTTATCACAGGGCATAGCCTGAAAGTATTCCGCATTAGCCAGGTGTGACTGAGGAAAGATCAATCACCACTTACGTTAGGATGTGTGGCTGCTGGTTCCGAACCCAGGATTCTCCGAATGAGAAGCCAACGTTTTACTAACTGAGCTACGGCCTCTCGGTACTGATAAGTAAATAAGATATTTATGAAAATATCAATTTTATATGGATAAACGCATACAAAAATTTGGAGCAAATTTATCCTGATCATGAAATATGAAGCGACCTCACATAATTTTATATCGCTTATATTTACCTTTTTAACGTAAATGATTGTTTCGCCTTTGTTGCTTATATTTTAAATATTAAAATCTTTAAATCTTAAAATACAGAGTCAGTGTGTTTCGTTACGTTATTATTAAGTGTAGTAAGAATTTGAGAAGTTCGGAGCCGTTTTATCACAAAGCTCCTTGTGAATCATTGTCTTTACTTTTTGTTTGGAACGAACCAGCTACAAAATACTCCAGCTGAAAATAGTAAACAAATGTACTCATAGTATCAAGCCATTATGACAAAATACTTAGGATTAATAACAGTAAAGTTCATGAATAGAAAAATGGTAAATGACCTGAACATTTCAGAGTTGCAAGGGATAGTTTGTTTGAATATGTACCAGTTTCTTCAGCATAATTCTGAGTAACTAATGATTTCGGCCCGTCATAAGTCCCTAAATTATTCACTTTTGCACAAGCATCCATATTCACAAGCATCAAGTTGAGATTTGCACCCAGAACCTGTTGAAGGCTAGTCTAATGCCTTAGCCTGTGTAACCACCGCGGCAAATTACTATATCCCTCAAACATCTTAAGGAAAGTCTTACTCACTAGGAGGGTTATGAATGACAAGATTACTGATTTCATCCTCAGAGTTTCTTCTTCGAAAATCCATGTCTACCAACATGAGAAACAACAAATCAGTTTTACTACTTCCCTAAACATAATTTTGATTCTTTAAAAAAACTCCACGCTCATCTTGAGAGACTGGAAGGACACGACTGCTGACTTCACTTTAAAATGCCTTCAGAAAACCTAGGCGAGGGGGAGTAGCGAGGAACAGACAATTGACACCCAGTACATTTCCTGAAAATATCCTGGTTCAGGAAGAAATTTTCAGATTTGCCTTTAAATGGAATTTACACAACTGCGAAGAATATCCATAGCAAGAATAACATGGAGAACGACTACTGACAGCAACTCTCTCTCTCTCTCTCTCTCTCTCTCTCTCTCTCTCTCCTTTCCTTACCCTCTTCTCTCTTTGTAATTTTGCTTCTCTTCCCCTTACTGACATCCATTACAATATATATTTTTTTTTAATTTGAGAACGTTATTTGCTGATTTTTGTTGCGTGGGAGAGACGACGGAAAGAAGAGAGGATTTTGTATCTTTGCCTGACAGGATTTTACGATAAAAGGATGTAATTTGGGTGGCCTAACTGCATAGCGTTTAGAGTCTATTTTTTATGCAAAGTGTACGATTCATGTAAAATAATTAATCAACTAATTCTACTGCTGGCAGTACCAGATAAAAGTAGGCTGTCTCCGATCGACAGGTACATGAAAGGAATCATTAAAATAAATAATTTGTGAGTACTTACTGATTACAGAAGGTGTTGAAAAGAATTATCTGCATAATCCACATACATTTATCAGTTCAAGTATCAATAAGCCATTTCATTGTATGGGTGGAATCTATGTCATCTTTTACCCCATATTTTTCCCAGCCTACTTTTATCTGAATTACCGTATATTATAATGACAGCACATCTATTTCCAGGTAGTACCACTCAGACATGCTTTTTGGTTACTATTTAGCACCATCATAAAATTTCGTTTACACGTACGTCATGTGAAGTTGCATTGGGGTGCTTTCCACCCCGCCCACGTGTTCATGTTACTTATTGCAGTATGTCAGTGCATTACCGTCTCCAGATGTTCAGTTATACTGACATTTTAATATTTAATTTAATTTTTTAAATTGTAAAGTGTTTACTCGTATATTGATAATTTTATGTTTTTAATTTAAAAAAATATTATTTTTAATCTTTTTAATTTTATTTATGGCCTTTAGTCATCTAAGGCTCAGGCCGGAATAGGGGATGGAAAAGGATTCGGGAAGGTGTCAGCCAGGGCCTATCTTGAAGGTACCATCTAGGCACTTGTGACTGAGGAAAAACCCTGGAAAACCTCAGGCAGGATAGTCGGCCGCTGGGATCGAACCTCCCGAATGCTACGCCAACACTCTACCACTGAGCTACGGCTACTCGTTTTTTTTAAATCTTGCATAATGTTGGTACGAAATCAATATAATAAAACAGTATCAATTATTGCAAATGGTTGGAAATAACATTAATAAAGCACTGCATAACGCAAACGATCAGAATATACTAAAAGGTTGTTAATACAGTGTTAAACAATATAATTAGTCCGTCACCGGGAAAAAGGCTTTATTTTCGATTCAAAGTGAATCGAACTCGTAGTAGGCTGAAAATACGTAGTACGCACTAGAAGCTATATGACACATGGGAGGAAGGAATGGGGACTACGCCCCCATGGTACAGATCTGTCCGCATACTCTTCCGGGAGGCTGTGTCTCCATATGGTAAATTTCCCCATCTATTGTAACATGCTCGTGATGGTACGCCTAATACTACATTTCGTTTTCTTTAGCTTCAGTGGTTTCAAAAAATGGTTTTTGGACGGCTATTTTGGGTTAAACATGGCGACATTTTAAGCATTTTCTTATATTGTCATGATCTACTCGTGATGGTACACCTTCATCCAAAATTTCATTTCTCTAACTTGAACGGTGTGGAAAATATTTTTGGGCGACCATTTTGAATCCAAGATGCCATTTTCGGAGTGATTTTGTAATATTTTCGCAACCTACTAGTGATGATGTACCGTCATACCAAATTTTGTTTTTTGTATCTCCAGCCGTTTAGGCTGTGTATTCTATGAAAAAATAATTTCGGTGGCTATTTTGGATCCAAGACTGCGACTATTTCAACATTTTGTAATATTTTCTTAATCTACTAGTGATGATATATCTTCATACCAAATTTCGTTTTTCTTGCTCAAGCCGTTTAGACTGTGTATGGATTCCCAAAACCTTGATGTTTCTAGGTGCGACATACTAGTTCTTGCAGATTGAATTTTATTTTCAATCTCAAAAACGGAAAAGAGATGGGGAAAAAATTGCTCCGGGCGTGCATTCGTGTAACAAAAAGTTACAGTGTTTCAGGGTTAAAAAAAGAAAGGAAATAATATTGGTTTTGTTTTGTTCCTTGGTGATAGTATTATGTTTTTCTTTTAAAGACAAAACAAGATGTATGGTTTGCGATGATATAAAGTGTTAATAGAACTTCTTTAAAATATCATGATTTAGAAGTAAGTTACGTACTGAATGATAAAATCCATTCTGTAATGGTATTACACTGTGGATATAATGTAATTGCGCCATTGGACTTGGTAATTACAGTCTCTCATTGCTAATATATAGATTAATCGTTCCTTGAACTACGCACTTGTAAAAAAAATCGATTACACCCCGAATCTGTTTCAGATATTGACTTGCCGCAAGCCAATAATTCTGCTGGAAAGTTGTACAATTCATCCACATTTCGACCTACCTTTACTTCAGAGCATTTCTAGGAGTCCTTTAGTTCATTTGGGGAATCCGTTGCGTAGACATTGCACAATTTCAGAAAATGCATTTTTGGATAGAGAAGGGTGGAAGTCTTTGACAGTAGCAGACAGCTCTACTGTCAGTGGTGTTCGAAATATGAATCTCTAAACCTCATTTTCCCATGCTTTCGGAACCCTGTAGCTCTGGAACTACACTGTAAAAATAGGAGGGAGGGAGCTACATTTAGCTGCCTCAACTTTTTGGATTAACCTACATTCAGCCAGTTTTCGTTTGAACGTTTTACTCTTTGTAAAATTCAAAATGCGCATATATGTCTTTTCCAACGTATTTCAATGAAGCAGAACATTTTTTGAAAGTAGAAAAGAAAAAAATGTAATGTTCCTTTAAAATGTATTTTTTTTTTAAAAAAAAGAAAAGAAAAAAGTTCAGGTAGTCCGGTTTCGATCTAGGGTCCACTAGCACACTGGTCAGATGCTCTCGCCACTTAGCTACGAAGTAAGTTAGTGTTTAGGCTTTCCGAGTGATATTTATAGCTAGGATTTTACTGCGCAGGAGGTTAATGATTAACATCATGTAGATTTTACTACAAGGAATGTCTGGAGAAAAAAAGGAGAGATACGTTTGCTACTGTGTAAAGATTTATACCCAACTTAATTCATATTTCCGCCAATGCAATCATGTCGTTCTCGATCCACCAGTCAACTGTTTACTGTTCACAGTGTAAAATCAATTTACACACTCAAAATGGTGGGGCGTTCAGTGACAAGGAAGTAACTTTACGCTTGTTATTGGATTATAAAATATCCAACCAAGGCTTAAACTTCATCCACAAAAGTACGTAACCTCAAAACGGCCAGTTTAGCTTACACTTCGATCAGAAAATGACCGGATTTTAAGCGTAAAATAAGTTGAACGTTCACCGACGAAACACTTTGGCCAGTTTCAGCCAATTTTCAGTTAACGTGAAGCCATTACAAAGAAAATGTTAAACTTTAAAATGGAGTTAAGGTTACCAGTCTTTCCCCTAAAGGGCTTACACTATATCCACATTTAAGAGTAAATTTATACAACAAAACGCTAATTTTCAACTTTTATTTCTCCATAAAGAGAAGTAACTTTCATCCATTTGGTGTTTCCACTTTTTACAGTATAAGCGAAATTCGACGAACGACAAGCATACATTTTGTTCTTATTTTCATAAGACTTTTCGTTACGAGAGGTTTGACCCTTAATTTTTTCCACCCTGTATTTAAAGGGCATGGCAATCAGTTATCAGAATAACAAAATACAATTATTTTGTCCCATGTTCCAAGAAAATTTAAATACGACAGAAAATTATTTAAAATATAGATAGGTGTTGAGGCTACATCCTACTCATTAAACAGATTACTTTTACACACATCTAAAGGGTAGTGGAAAGCTCTACTTTGCTGTCTCTATTAATTTCAATAGTAGCACATTTCATAGATTCGTTTGACGCGATTGACTTTATTTATTCAGCTTGTATAATAATGAAGCATGAATTGAAATAAAGTCAATTGATGCGTTATTTTTAAATCTTCAGTTGTTACAAGTTATGTAATGAGAATAGTCTAAGGTCATCTTTGAAATCAGCATTAGAAAGTACTTTAATTTTAAGATCAGATATTTTGCTAAATAATCAATCACTATTGTAATTTTACTGAAATATGGAATAACCCCTATTGTAATTTTACAGAAAAAGAAAATAATCACCATTGTAATTTTACAAAAATTTAAAATAATCACTATTGTAATTTTACAGAAACATAAAATTCTTAAAGAAACGAAACCTTCAATTATCTAAATGAGAAAATGCGTCCAAATCTTGAGTGGAACAATCAGCAAAATTTAATTATAAAGCAGTTATTTTTTTAATAAATGTTTTTAGTGGTCTTAGACATGTGTTTTCAAAACCACAGCTAAATTATCTGAAACGAAAGGAGGCTGACGAAACAGTAAATATTAATCTTCTTCTCAAATCACGAAAGTAAATTTCGATTAGATATTTATTTTGGTTCTAAGTTGCATAATAATAGATCTATTTGGAACAATTGACAACATATAATCTGTCGCAGTCAAAAAATTAATTTCCCAAAATTTTTACAACTTTATTTTATTTTTAATTATAAATTGTATCTGGCTTTAGACTCACATTTCTGCCAGGAGAGTTGCTTATCTTCGGGTAGATTTAATAAACAGGATGAACTAACTATGTCATAATTTGCACCAATGATAGCTGTGATTTATCATAGTTCCTAAAGGCAAATTAGTCAAGACAACAGGAAGCCTGTTGTAACATCATCGACGTCAATTCTTACTGAAGGTGAGATTGACTAGATAATTGTGGTTTGACAAACTGCGAAGTTACCAAAATATAAACCACACAGATCCGCCTGGGTTTCCTGTAGAACGCTAATCACTCGGAAGATGTGCAATTCACCAGGGCAGAAATAGTCTATAATTATCAACCAAAGTAAACAAGAGATAATATCAGGATGACATCAACGGATTGAACACGAAGTAATCAAAGTCACGTTTTTGACCACGTCAATACTGGAAGGTGCTAGAAATCACAAAAGAGTTGTCATACGACCACAACTTCCGAGGTGTGGTACATGGCAGTCATTTAAATACCCCATCCATCAGAAAAGAGATTCATTCCACCACAGAAGTCCGAACGAGTGTCTCAGACGACTTCACGATAGGATTCTGGTGAGTAAACTTTTTGACTTATAAATATTCTAAGTCATTGGATTGTCTTTCAACTTAACGTTTCGCGCTCAAACTCTACTCACTCTCCCCACTAGCCCCCCTTTTTCTTCATGACCCATTCGTAACAATGTCCTACTACTGGACTTTCTATGAAAGCGCTATATTAGGAATCAAGAAGTCATTAAATAACTCATGTTAGAATTTTAGGTTCAAAAACATAAAAGTATACTCCAAACTTTATGATGTTAATTAGGGCTCTGTCATAGAATCCTAAGATTGACAATAGGTCAACCTATATATTCTCCTTGTAGTGTTTTAAGTTTATTGTGAATAAATTCTATATCCAAAGCCCCGAGTTATATTTTTATGAAATTGAATTCATCTCTATAAATAATATAATACATTAGGAAAATGGAAAGGCATTCGAACTTTGATTTCAGGTGGATGCCCTAGACCAGGAGGACCGCTACCGAGATATAAGGGTGTAATATTTCTTTTCTTTAGCTCTACCACAGAAGACTCATCAATATATCATTGATCACCTGGCGCCATACTCATTATCCCAGTGATCGAAATCTTGGGCAACACCTCATTAGAACTTTGGTAACGCCTCAGTGGTGGTCGTGCGTATACGTCGCTCTCTATTTTTATACCACAACCGAGATTGAGATTTTGCCATGGCTCTGATGAGGTTCGGCGTTGTCAACCCAACGCTTTGCCTCTTATAATTGGCAGACCGGTCAAAGAACTTCCTTAATAGCCTTGACTGAGATTTAGTGTGCCAAAGATTGGTGGAGACGCCAAATGTCCCCCCCCCTTTTTTTTTTTTTTACCATTCCCTAACGTATCCATTTGTTTCTTTTGGGGTCGGCCTAGCGTTTTTTTTATCATTCCTTTCCAGCACGTGTTGTACTTTCCTGGCCGGTATAGACCCACCGTTGTTTAAGATCCGACCTACTTTACCAACCTAACCATTATTCTGAAAAAAAAAAAAAAAAAATCGCACAGTGAGACGAAACGTTAAACAATTCAGGAGTTGAAAGTAAATAGCAACTACAACTTGTGTTCATATGTGTTATCATATGTGTTAGATTTAAGCATAGTATGTTATATTTTCTTTATTGAAGTGAAAGTGCGTAATTAGAATTTACAATGCCGTTCTTCGGGAAGTCTAAGACTAAAACGAAACCCAAACAACAAACAGTTCATACTCCGGTAGAAAAGGTTTGTCCACGTTGCGGTAAACCAACATGCTCTAGATTTCTAGATGAACTTGAAAAATCGCGTGATAAAGGTACTTGCACCAGATGTGGAAACTTTAACTGCATAAACTCAAGTGCAAATTCCGGCGCAGAAAGACCAGTTGATGGCAACACTGTTGCGCAGATAGTTCCAAATACTGATCTAGAAAGTCATCAGAATATGGATAAATTGGTAACCCCAACCGAAGACCCAACCGCTGAACCAGGA
This sequence comes from Lepisma saccharinum, assembly GCA_022664845.1. Classification (NCBI taxonomy): domain Eukaryota; kingdom Metazoa; phylum Arthropoda; class Insecta; order Zygentoma; family Lepismatidae; genus Lepisma; species Lepisma saccharinum. The sequence continues at coordinate 29,226 of JAGDQP010021295.1, forward strand.
TGCACTGACCTTAGTAACGAATCAACAAGTTACTTTATGGTACCCGATGCATTTACAATGAAAGAGGAACAAGAAGATATTTCAGAAAATGAAAATCCCGTTTCTCAAAATAAACCTAGTCCAGCTTTACGTACGTTCTTCCCAACCCCTGCTCCACGTACATTTCAGCAAGCAGACCCGGATGATACGTTATATCATTCACGTTCACCTGTCGATAGATCCCCGGTAAATGCTTCAACCCCCGTAACCCCTATTAGAGATGAGGATCTCTCAGGACAAGAACAAAATCAATCAACTCCAGTAGTGTTAGTTCAAATACCCCTTGAAAAGATTCGAAACATTCAAGTTAAACCGGAAATTTTAACTCCCACACAACACACAGAACGTGTAGTTGAACAACCAGTCATCCTGGCATCTGACCCACAAGTCATAACACGACCGCGTGAAGTTATAAATAATGCAGAATACAATCCAGAGGAAAGTACAAAAATAGGTAACTTGCATCATATACCTATTAGGTTCACCCCAGTCCCACCAGTTGAAACCCCAATACGAAGTAACAACGATCGTGAAACACCAATCAGGTTTGATGCCCCTATTTATGATTTATTCGACGACGCGAAAGACATTCCGATTTTTATAGCACCTCCTCCTGAAGAAGCTCATCCGAACGAACATGAAAATATATGTAAAAATTTGTTTTCGGAGTCGGATTCACTTGATACGATCTCTCATCATAGCGAGAAAGAACCAGAGGTTCATGAAATTCAAGAACAAGACAACCGAGAAACTGATTCGTTCAGTACAGATTCATTAGAAAATAATGATGGAACACACAAACAAAGTAAGTCAAAAACAAAAGCTAAATTCATTCCCCCTCTTCCCATTCCAGTTTTTGCGGGAAAATCAGATGAATCCGTGTCAAGATTCTTGTCCCAATTCGAAACAGTCGCTAACGTTCAAAATTGGTCAGAAATAGAGAAAATAAAATATTGCATGTTTACAACAGAATGCCGAAAATTGGATGTATTCACAATTAACAGCTATTAGTACCTTCTCCAAATTCGAGGAACTCAAGACCCTTTTACAATTGGCATTTCCAGAAACCCTTTTTCTTACCAAATTAAAATTTAATCTTCAAATGAGACTGCAACAGTCACACGAATCTGTAGAAGAATTCATTCATACCTTTGTCAGATTGTGGAAGGAGCTCCACCCTTCAATTTCAGAAGAGGAACTTCTCTTCCATATACGCCGAGCAATACTTCCTCAATATGTCAAAGAATTAATTTTAGCAGATCCAAAAACTGTGCAGAAAGCAATTGAAGTGTTAACAAAATTGCAATATTCACATAAACAAGCACAATTAGCATTTCATGCTAGAGCAAGCCATAAGGAGACCTTAAACTTTAAAACTAGAACCCCATCTCATCGCAAAACTTGCGATGTAAATAAATCAAACATGTTCTCCTTTTCCAGGACACAACCCCCTGCTCAGACCAATAGATCCTACTTTAGCAGAACATTTAAGAATAATTATCCAAACCACCATTCGCAACAGTTTAGGCCCCGGACAGTAAATGTGAACTATCAACGACCTCACAATAAAAACTCTCGAACTTCTGTTAATGATTTTTCTAACCGTTTACCGGAAGTACAGACAAAAATCTACGGACAACGAACCACTTCATTAGTCGATACTGGAGCAATGACCACTCTTGTGGATTCTTCATTGATCCCGCATAAATTCAACATCGCTAAACGTTTAAAAGCAACAATCAGGATACAAGCTCTTGGACACGCACCTACAGAACCGTTACCTGTAGTAAGGTTATGTTTATATTTACGTGATTACAAAGGATATACCAAGAGATTGTGGATCAATGCAGCTATTTATAATAGACAGGACTCGGATCATAAGATCATATTAGGTATGAATTTTATCAATAAATACATTATGGCTATTAAAGGACACTGTTTAGTACTTAAAGACAACAATGGACACTTTGAACGAACCATTTTGTTTGCAAAGCCACAAAATTCGCAACGCCCTGTATATCATTCCAGGATGCATATGACGAAAGTTAGTTATTTCAATAAGCATGGACAACCGCGAAAACCTTTCGTAACAAAATATCAGAACAGAGAAACTACTTCTTATGCTTCCTATAATAAAAATAGGAAACCCCAGTTCTCTAAAATTGACAACTCAGATAACAAACCACAGTTATCAAGACTGATAAAAAGAAAAGTGGATATACAACGACCTTCCGAAACCACAACTGACCCACATTTCAATCAGACTACGAAGGCCACGATCCAAACAAATGTTTCCGTGAACACTTCCCCTCCCAGTCGACATACTACGTCAGTTATCACAGGAAATGACACGCTTCCTCAGTTACAGACAAAAATACACTCAGAAAAGCAATATGTAGTTTCTAAGACTGAAACAACACTTCCGCCTATCTCGGTTCGTTTAATTGAAATCAAAACTAATAAACTACCTAAAGATGATTTTCTCATTGAAAATACGGGTAGTTTACATTATAAATATCGTTGTTTTACATCCCCTGTGTTAGTTAATGGAGAATCGGACCATATAGTAGTTCCTGTAATGAATTTCAAAACAACACCAGTTACAATACCAGAGAACGAGATGATAGGTAAAATTTCAACAGTGACGAACCTAGAAAATTGGCCCCCCCC
>JAGDQP010021296.1:0-13132 GCA_022664845.1 Lepisma saccharinum
TGACAATTCTACAACGCTAAAACATGTCAAGAAATAGTAACAGATGGTTCATGGATTCTCCTGGGGTAAAATATTTCGGAGGTAAGCCAGTCCCTCATTCAGATCTCCGGGCTCGGACTGCTTCAGGAGGCTCCAAGAACAGGATTAAGAAAGACCTTAGAATACGAACGTGGAACGTACAAACATTATACCAAACGGGCGCTCTTCAGGTGGCGGTACGCGAGACCAAGAAGTACGAGCTAGACATATTAGCGATACAAGAAGTTCGGTGAGGGGTTAAGATAGCATCCCACAGGGTAAGTACATCCCACAGGGCAACACGGTTTTATAAAACGTCTATGCTCCGACCGAGGTGGCTACTTTTAACGACAAAGATATATATTCTACGATGGGCTAGAAAGGCTGTTTTACCAAATGCCGAAGTATAATTCGAAAATTGTGTTGGGTGATTTCATTGCAAAGGTAGGGAGGGAAAAAAGATACAGACCTACTATAGGCAAATACAGCCTTCACGAAAAGACCAACAATGGAGAAAGACCGATAACTTTCGTGATTTCGAAAAACCTACTGGTAAAGCACATACTTTGAACACAATGACATACACAAATACATATAGGTATCTCCGGACGACAAAACTCTCAACCAGATCGATCACATATTAGTAGACAGTTGAAGACACACCAACATAATGGACGTTAGGTCGTTCAGAGGAGTGGAAGGTGACACTGACCATCAATTAGTGTACACAAAAGTAAGGGAAAAGTTATGCATCGCGAACAGAGAAAGCAAGGGGTCAAAACAACTTAAATTTAAAGTTAAACGATTAAATAAGCCGAACATAAAAGCAGATTATCAACTTGAACTCTCAAATAGGTTCGAAATCCTAGCCGATTCGAGTAATTATAATGATGATATTAATAATGAAATTGATGTAGGGAAGATGTGGGATGCAATTCGTGAAACAATTAAGAGCGCAGCGAAGGAACGTGTAGGTGAGAAGAAACAACAGAAAAACAAACCTTGGTTTGACGGACGCAGGAATGCCTTAAGCTTCATGAAATACGAAAACAAGCCAGGCAACGATGGCTAAGTAATAAAAATGAAGCAAATGGCGAAACGAAACGCCACACTCGGGTTCAGAATCAAAAAGCGCGAATATCTGACGCAGAAGATTCAGGAGATTGAGGAAAACGGGAAGACAAATAACATACGAGATCTATACAAATGGGTAAACTCGTTAAGAAAAGGTTATCAGCCGAGGTTAGGAATGATTAGAAATGAACGTGGAAATCTTCAGGTGGATCCGACTAAAATTATCGATGTGTGGAAAAGTTATTTCGACAAACTTCTTAATGTACACAACGGAGAGCAAACAGAGGAATTTGAAATCCATACCGCAGAACCGTGCATTCCCGAAGCTAGCGAGATCGAGATCGAGATCGAGATAGAAATGTCGGTAAAGAAATTGAAAAATTTCAAATCACCAGGAATAGACAATAAGCATTGTCAATTGTTGAATGAAAATTGACACCTATTATGTTGAATCACCGAAATAAACATCTTTCGTTGGTTAATTTAACACAAAAATAGCAGTCACCCTGGGACTCTGGAAAATGTTGAATTGACACAACCATTTCTCGCCGTGCATAAGAACATATAGACCAAAAACTTGGCGAAGAGGAGATAGAAATATACATTGGATATTACAGTTTATTATGACGCAGGGTAAAAAAGGAACAAATTATTATTATATAAAACAAGAAATACAATCATATAAGAAAATATTAAAAGTTTGTAGAGTTGAGAAATTAAGAGTAATGAAGAGAATAGAAGAAAGAAACACAAGGATAAAAAATAAATTGGATATGGTTATTTATATAGTTTGATTGCTTTTAATGAATTTAGTGATAAGGATAGCGTGCTTGCATCGTAATCGAGTGATCCTAGGTGTAAAATAAGATGCTTTTCTACTCTTTTTTCTGCAATCAGATCAGGCAAATATTAACATTAAAACGCCAAGGAAGTATTCACTGTAAACATTCTTGTTTCACGGACTAAGTCTGATAGGTGTGAAGATATAGATTAATTTATAACCTATAGGAATTAATAAGTTCAAAATGTTAGAGCCTAGGGAATTAATAGGAAATTAGGTTCAAAGTGTTAGAGAATTAACAGAACGTCAATAATAGCAATTCAATCAGTAGAAGATATCCATCACATTATTTTCCTTGTAGGTTCTAGCATAAGTCAAGGCAAAATATTGTTTCAAGTTAAGAAAAGAAGAAAACTGCAATGTCGGAATGTGTGGTCATGGCTTAACTTCCGTTAAACAACCTATTGCACTCGTCAAAACATTTATGATCATAACTGCAATTATGTTACAATAAAACGAATGTAAAAGCCCAAAGGAAAAAAAAACATTTAAATTTTGTTTTATTATCTTTTTTCCTGTACTGTTCTACAGTCATACTTCATTAATCGAATCATATGAAATTGTAGTCATCATCTTAATACTGCCAATGTTATCTGAATAAGCTACGGAAGTGATACTACTAAAGGTACTTAATAATTTTTACAGAAAGAAATAAAGGTCCAAAGTTACTGAAGTTTAAAGCCATTTACGTTTCATTGAACTGGGTTTTGACCACTTTACAACATATCCTAAGTAAACGTGTGTGAGCCTGTGAGGTTCACAGCAATGAGTCTGCATTATATGAGAATAAAATTATTGTAAAATTGGGTGATTTGAATCCAAACTGCATATCAAAATATCCGATTTATCGGTTTGTTGCCAAAATTCAACTTCTGAAAGGCATAATATACCAAGAAAGCATCCATAGTTATTATTTCAGACATCACATTATCACTAGTCAATGGTACAAATTAAAAATTCTGTTGAGACAGTGACCTAACCACTGCAGTAAGACGACCAGGAGCTCAAAGTTAACGAAAACGTTGATTATAGTATTATTCATAGGGATAAAGGGGTATTTCACTAAGAAGAAGTCGAAAACGATTATAAGAAAATGTAAGATAAATAATTTATAGTAATATCTAGCTTGTCAGTGAAAAGAATATAAATATATGTAAAAATATTTTAAGGCAAGGTTCGTTTTTTGTTTCTAAATTTTAATATATTTCTTTGTAAAATCTATAATAATTTTATTTCTGGCTAATAAAATTCCTAAATGTTCTTCCAATTAATAAAAATATAAAATCAGATTGAAATCCAAAAGGGCAAACAAATACAATGATTTGTATTGCCCTCTGATTTATACTGTTCTTTTTATAATCTTGATAGTTACAATACTTAGTGGACTAGAATGATAATTAAAATTACAAAGCAGATTTCATACAAAGAATTACTCACCTTTGATTATTTCATACGTGTACAACATTTCCAGTTATTTGAAGTGAACTGATATCAAGAGCCCCTAATTATTTATTTTTCTTCTGGTCTTTTCTGTTTCATTTAGAGGCTAGACAACATATACCGTAGTATGGAAACGCAGTGGTTTCTTTGGTGGACCAAACTTTCCTTCAAGAAAGTAAGTTTCGAAGATGAAGTATTACGAAATTGTTAGAAAAATACTTCCATAAACTTGTTTACTGCTATTATGACTTGTTTGAATGTTTCTAGGCAACAGTCATAATTATTGCAGTTAGAGAAACTAACAATTACGTTGTAAAAATCATTTCTATACTTTTTAAAGCACTTTTGGAGACTACTTTTGATAACATTTTTGTGATCGGATAGAGAACAAAAATTGTCAAAAGAAGTTCACAAAACGCCAAAATACGAATAGTGACCGTTAAACTGCTGACAAAGTGTTAAGAAATTTCACTAAATAAGTACGCGTTAAAATAGTGCTGAGAATGTATATGGTAGAAACTGTTTATTAACATTTCCTCGAAACGTTTTATTCTTCCGATCAGTACTTTGTCACCTTCTGTCCATAATTCGATAACCTTCTCTACGCTATTATGATTCATTTCTGTGCATGTTTTTAAAACAAATTTTGCCCCAAATTAAAACCATTAGTGCAATCGCCTTCTGACAGATTTTCACAAGGTAGATAAGCGGTATTGCCCGCAAATGAAGGAATAATGTTGCCGGAAGTAAGGTTCAAACTCGTCGGTGTAAGTGCGTGTATTTTCAAAATAAATGTTTCAAAGTATACGGTAGTTTATGAAAGATTTGTTTACAAGTAAGAGAAGGAAATTGAAAAAAGGTTGTAGAAATTATAATTGTTAGTTATGGAAGGTGCGAACAGAGTAATTATCATTAAGAATAAACTTTATCCAGTATTTCTGGTCCAAGTGATAACGTCGCGAACTTAGGATTGACTACGTGCGTGGATTCCCTGACTGGGATTTTACAACATTTTCCTCCATTTCAGGAACGGCTCTGGCCGATATATTTCTGATTCTCTACCTATCCTATCACGGCCTGAGTCAAAGATACTAAAAGTTCATCAGTTAGTTTAAATTGAAATTTAAAAGACATTTTGTTCTAAAAGGGAATGCTTTGCAACTTCTTGCACTGTTCGGAGCAAAAGAAAATTTGTAAAGTGGATCCGGTAGACCTTAAATTATGACTTTTGATAAGGTTAAAATTTCTAATCAATATAAATCTTTAGTTGTAATTATGTTGCATTACAAAATGGATTTATGAATTCAAACTATGGCAACACTTACGGATGAATACCCAAAAATCTTTAAATACAGTTAGGCAATGAACATAATGCCATAAAAACTACACTATATATCCATAACGATTCATTGAAGTTATAATTGTTGTAGTGCTGCCAACTCATCATTTTTTTTTTTAAAATTATACCACTTCAGATGATTGTATATATTCAATAAGTGCAAGCAACTATTTATGTCACATTCTATGAGCAAGCACGATTGCAAACATTAGAAAATACAATATATATTCTGATAGAAAAATTTGTTTGATCCTGATGACAATGCTGCTTCATTTATTACTACATTCTCAGAGAAACACAAGTCTCCGAAGCATTGTTTTCATATACAATTATGTAGTAATTGTACTAAATATGTATTCAATGGTTTAACGTTTAAATTGTTTTAATAATGTATAGCCCTTGACTGAACATTGCAGCAGTAGACCTTCAATTATGCTATCAGCGCAAAATCCACGTACTTTCTACTATTCCAGTGGGGACGTAGGAAATTAATTTGCACCAGATGTTAGTTAAACTCTAATATTCGATTTGCAACTCTCTCGTAACGCACAAAGTAATCGCTCATGTCACGAAATGAGCGGTTAAAGATACCAACCCATTTACTATCCTTCCAATGCTGATATTCTAGATGCCAATCCATCTAGCAGCTGTAACACACATTAGACAAAATACGGATAAAGCTATGCCAACGGTTTGAAACATTTTATATCATATTATGCGTTTTACATCTGCCTGTTATAAGCACTAATTTATATTAACTATGAACTTAAATTCCCACGTGACGTCAGAGAATGTAAAGACCAATATTTCACTGCATCAAATAATTCACTTAATTAACATAAATCATTTTGATGTATTTAAGTTTCTGTGTGTAGGAAGAGAAGTGATGGGTAGTCACAGAAGACAAACATTCAAAGCTTATTTTGTCAGTCGTTGTAAATAGATAAAACACTTTCAGGATTCGCTTTATTTGGAAAGTTAGGCAAATCTACCACAGCTCAGCAAGGATTCCGGAGAACTTTGGTTAATGTTCACTTTGTTGTACTTTCTCCTTAGCAAGAGAGGGGGCTGCCGCAAGTTCTTATTTTTCTACAAGCATTCGATTCAACATTTCCTAGGTCAATAACTAACAACAACTTTGTGAATGATACTGAAAAGTTTTTTTAAAGCCTCTTGATCAAAAGTGTGTTTAAGGTTTCATTTCCTTCCTATTAATATTTCTTTTGCAAGGGTTTTTTTCCTTGTTCGGGTAGCAATGTACGTTTTAAATGTGAGCAAGGTGCTGCAGTAACTTATCCGTTGGTGAAATGGTAAAGATAATGATAATATCGTAGTAACTAACAATAGTACTTATTGTTAAAACCGTTACCTCCGTTCTTTATTACAATTTTATCTTTTGAAGTTTTAATTGTCGCTCCTAACCAGTAGTTAGTGTTGGGTAGATTGGCCTAGAATATCTATCATTAAGAAAGTCTTATTCGTGTTTCAATATGTAAGTGACATTTAACTTTACAGGTAGATTCGCTTTACTTGATGCAAGACTACCTGGTTTCTCAGTCATTCACCCACTCACCATTCACCTCTTAAGATAAATGTGCTTTCAGTAAAGTAATTTAGAGAGCAATGGTTGGGATACAAGAATGGGGTGACTATTTCCTTCGCACATGCTTTCATAGTAGTTACATACGTGAGATACAATATCATCTGGGTTGGATTGTATTCTACTCACGTTAATATTACACAATCATCTACGTGTAGTCTAGAAGGAGCACGACCTGAGACATTTTGACCCAAGAACATCTGGTTTTTCAGTGAAATGTATGTTACGTGAGTTATCTTTCCAGTACTTTTAAACTTTACTTGCTCCTTCCTGATTCTATCATGCATTTTTTTCTTTAAAACAAGTATTTAGCTTTGAGGTTAATAGAATATTAGAAATGGAGAATGGAAAAGAACTGAACCAGAAATCGTAGAATGAGGTGTCTTTGATTTCAGCTTAAGAATAATGATGGTGATGAAAACATTTTTTTTTTTTTTTTTTTTGCTTTTAATATTTTGGCTACGAAACTGAAAAACAAAATCTTCTTTCCCCTTTAGTCTAACACCGTATTCTGTAAGTGAGCTTTAATATTTGCATTACTACGTTATTACTGTGCAGTACTCCATATACTTAAGGATCTTCATTTACCTTTATCACAATCGCAAAATTGACATGTGCAAACTTTTGTACTACAACATTCTCAAATGCTGTAAATTATTTAAGATACCATACAGATAGTAGTGTAGCATTACAAATATTCTGTTTGTTGTATGTTTATTAAATATTCTGGACGTTATAATTAACGTTATTAAAAAACTACTTAATTTCTCACTGTTTTTAGAACTGTTTATTTACGAATAAGCCTAGTGAGATACAGTGACATTCAAAGTTCCTGGTAAAATATCTTGGAAGTTTTCAAAATCAAATCTGGGACGAAACCAGTCATAGATATTTCGAATGTGTGAGAATTCTGCCTAAACTCATTAACCATACAGCTAATTATGCAGGGTATTCATGCCTATGTTTACTCAGGATAATATAACAATATTCTTGTTTCTATATCTATAAGGCTAGGTGCTGGTTTCTAGTTATTAATAGACCACAGTTCAAATGGCTAAATTGCTCACACGTATATAACTTAATAAGTGCGGAGAAGACTTGATTGAACTGTTTCACAATTGATTGTAATGAAATGTCAGAGATTAGCTCGAGAGTTATCTTGCACTTTTTCCTTTTTGAACAACTTCACTGTGCTGTATAGAGGAGACTATGGACGGTGGATTCAAGGAAGGACTGATACAGTCGATATTATTCTTTACAGTTATCAACGCATGATACACAACACCAATCGTTTATCACCTGTTGAGTCACATTCGGAGCGAGTGGCAGTATTGGTTTAAACAGGAGATAAGATAATATTTTCAGGTGTAATTTTTCTCGTCTTGATGAAAAATTCCTCAATTTTTCAATTATTCCTTGTATATCTGCTTTATGTCCATTCATAAAATATGAGCTGTGTGTTTTATCCATAAGGAACAAGGTTTTTGTTCTAGCGATAACTGAAGAGTGAGAAAAGGTTTTTTTTTCAAAAAGGGGTGTTTTGAAACATTTAAGATAGAGAGGTTTGAGACGTCCCGAGCTGGGTTTCTTTAATTCGAATTTGCTATAAACTAATATTTCGATTTTTGCAACTCTAACAGAAATGACCTCTTTTGTATTAATATATCCATTTTCCGGTATTTTACTAGTTGCATTATTTTCTAATTTGATTTAATATGCATTTTATTATTTAATTATGAATTTAATTTAAAATTAATTTATTTAGGGAATTTAGGATTTTCAGGCTCTGGCCTGAACGGAGTGTGGGAGAGGAACTTGAAAGGTAGTCGGCCAAGGCCTAACTTGCAGGATTTTCTATCATCCCGGCATTTGACTGGTGTGATTGAGGAAAACTCTGGAAAAACCTAAGTCAAGATGGCTATTTGCTTAGATCGTTCCCAGGAACTTCCTATTGCTAAGCCTAGGCTCTACCAATTTATTTTCGTTATAGAATTTTGATATATTCTCCAGTGAAGAAAGAAATTGAAGCGCAGATATGTTTTCGAAGGGGGAACAAATAATCAGCTCCATTTAGGAGCAGAATTTCATTTCCAAAGTAGACGAAACTACGCAAGCCAGCGATTCCTCATCCAGTAAAGAATATTATCTTAGTGGTTCAGATGATGTGTCTCTTCACGATGACGAAGAATTATTTTCTGACACCGAAGAGTTTTATGTGATGTAAAAGCAGAGGATTTCCTACTCTAAATGTAACTAATAGAAATTGCGAGTGCATTATGTGGGTGTGTTACCGATATCTTTCTCGATATTTCTAAGTTTGAAAGGAAATTCCTTCGTCATAAGGGTAGAAACAAATACAGTTATCCTGATGTTCCTGGCATTGCATCAGTGTCTCTACAGAACGTCGCATGTAAGTTCCACCTCCTTTGCAGGAAATAGAAAGGTATCATTGTAGAGCATTAATTTGGTATAAGTAAGGTTTTGATTAAACTGACAAATTTTACGTAATTGTTTCAAGGTATTACAGATCAATTGTGATGATGCAGTGACTCGGGTCGCTTCTAGTTCCTAAACTATTATTTTCTAGACATTCTTGAAGAAAAACTTTTTTAATATATTCAAATGAATTTAAACAATCAACGTAAAAGTTTAGTGATATTCTATTGTTCCACAGAACCTATCCTTAAGAGTATTCACTGAAGCGTCTCAAATGATGCAGTGATGTCGTAAGAGAGAGAAAGAAACATGTTTCGATTCAGCCTGCAGTCAAGGGTCCCATAAGAGTCCCATTTATGTTCTTTCCCAACATTTTCTTTGACTACATGTACGAAAGTTAACCTACTTTTAATCATGATTCTAAATAATAGTTTATTAATTTCTATATAGTTTCTAACGATTTTCGTTTACTGCCTCCACCTTCAAAGTACAGTCATTTGCAATTCAAACGAATTATACATATATTTTGCCAAGTCTTTTTCACTTATGTTTTGTAAAATGGAAATAAATATACAAAACAGCAAATATAATAATTGTAATAAATATACAAATAATCTTCTGGAATAAGTAAAATTAATATAATCTAGTTCATATGTGATTAAATATAGTCTTTTGTTTTAAATATTAATTTTCATTTATAAGCCAAAGAAGAAGCTGTAGCCTAAGTCCGTCGTATGATGTCGCGAGGCCGTCACTCGTTTAGAAAAGGGATGGGTTAATTGTGGCAACTATGGCCCTAGTTGACGTTCCATTGTAGTATTAGCTTGATAAAACTGAGATAAGTCTTGAAAAACATTAGTCGGGATGGCTGGCAGGTAGGCTTGGAACTGACTACTTCGTCGATATGTAACCCCGCAATATCTATATTTTAAGAAGATTTTATTCATTTCTTAAGTTGAGTAAGTGAGCAAAGAGAACTTCCACATTTTATTTCTTTGTGCACGGATTGCACCATTCACTGAAAGCCAATACGCAACACGTCGAGATATTCCCGTGCGAGCACACAATGAAGTATTGTCCACCTAAAGTAATAGAGGTACGCAGCAGGAAGGACATAAAGACAAATGCAAGAGGTGAAAGGGTGATATAACTCTTTTCCTTACCACCCAGAATGTTCCATGCACACATCCACACATGATATGTGTGCGATCATCCAGTCTTATTTCACCTACATGGAGCCCCAAAGAGATGGTGTCACCATGTCCAAGGGAGAAGGTGTAGAACTTCTCGACTGTTGAGGTGCGAAACAAGGGGAGAAGAACATTCTAGATGCAATTCAGGAGACAATCAAATTAATTCCCGCTTGTCAAGTGTACAAGACAGTCGAGGGTCAAACGTTGAAGAGTCGGCATGTAGAAGTCCGTAGTCGGAACTCCATGTTCAGAAGTCGAAGAGTCGACATGTAATGCACAAAACTACGTATATAACTCCGTAGTAAGTCGCCAAAGGGTCGACATGTAATGCACTAAATTTCAAAATCCGACATTAAAGTATAATATATTGTGCAAATTTCTCTGAAATTATAACACAAGCGTGCGATATGTAGTAACATATTTGATATCCAAACCTATAAAGTATAAATACGTAGTCACGTGTTCTTAATTTCTGTGATCAGACTTCGTAATATGAATCTCCAAGTGGCTAAATTACAAATAACTGTGCTCAACAATTAAAGTGCTCAATAATAGAAGTCAGCGAAACGCTCTAGAAACGCATCGCAACAGTTAACTTCAGTGTGTAAGACCACAATTTATACAGTTTACTTAGTGGCATCCAGGTTCGAATACCGCTGCAGGACATATCGTCAAGAGAAATTTGCTCTACAAATTGTGTGGTGATAAGTGAAATTGAAGTACAATACAGTACAGTGCATATAAAATTCTGCAAGAGTGTGGTACGTTTCGCCAATCATCAGGACAATTGGAAACCCCATAGGTTCACCTTGCTTCACCGTGTCAGGAACTACAGGAGTGTCATCAGGTCTTACAACGTACTACCAGGACATCGGCTGCCCGAATATTATCGGTAATCCGCGATACGCGATTCGGGTCGATTCACCGTGCTTTTACCACCGCCACCATTTCAACCACATATTGCAGCTGCTGGTCGGTAACGTATAATATTTTCTTTTTCCTCTCAGGCCTGATTAGGAGTTAAAGTCATTTAGGGCACTAATCTTTGTAAATTGAATTTATATTCTGTGTAAGTTGAATTTGTTAACTTTGTTCAAATCCAAAAATTTTGAAATTTAACAACAATATTTTTTTTTTTTTTGTTAATTAGTTTATTATCCAGTAAAAGCTTAATATCCCATTTCTTAGATTAAGTTGTTACTAACATTTTAACTTTTTAGGGGTGCACATTTTCGCATTGTTAGTTCCATAATAAAAAGTACGAATGTGAGGGCCTATTTTGCGCCCTACAGGAATTCGTGATTCTGGACTCAGACAGCTGTTGGGATAGTCTCTTTAAGACTGGGCTGTCGACCTCACAACAAGGGGTTTTCTCAGTTGAGCATGGAACAAGCTGGCTTATCCAATTTGGAAACCCCAGTCTACCAGCCTGTATCATCTCATTTAATGTTATAGGTATCGGTCCTTAGCATTAATCACTGGCCCATGGGAGATGGTCAATGTATACTTATTGTTCCGATAAGAAAATTGAGATATTATTGTCCGAAAAGTATTTGAAGGGAAAGAAAGCTGAAAAGTAATTAACTGTAATCATATGATCTGTTTTTGGGGTGTTCAACATTCCCAAACACTCTGAAATTGAAAACTGGATTTCTGAATTACTTTCCAGTTTGGGAGTTTCGGATCATCGGAATTCCAGAACTTCGGAAATCAAAAAGTCAGAGTTAAGAAAAGTGGGAATTCCGAAATTTCGGAATTTGGAAAGACCCCGAATTGGCATCAGACTTCTGAAAATCTCAAATTATGCCTCAATTTTATGTGTGACTAAAATTGAATAAGTTATTCACATGACATTTTAAAACTTAAAAAAATAACTAAATATTGTTCTATTCAAAATTCCCTACTCTAAAAGTATGTTAGAAGTCTTAATTTTAATAGAAGGTTTTTGAATTGCATTAGAAAATTCAGTTAACCAAGTCTCCATTAGATATCAAAACACAAAACATTACATTTTTTTAAGAGTGACCGAGAGGTTAGGGTGCTTGCTTTCACTGCATGTGGTCACGGGTTTAACTTTCGCCTTGATTCATTGAAGGAGTGGTTTGGATTCCTTTATCATGCACTGTAAGTCCCGCCCTTAGAAGCTCTCCAGCTCGTTTAAGGCGTTAATAACAATTTAATTAACAAACCGTTATATGTGACGTTCCTGTAATAAATTGCCTTTCTGAAATAAACTACATTTTAAACACATCATGTAGCTACATATTTTGTTCAAAATATCTCCTGATAAACTCTGACTCCTTCGTTTTTCTACAAAGCTTCCTCAAATACGAGAATTATTGTTTCGCGTAGCTCCACTGGTAAAAAATTAAAGTACCGCCGAGAAGTTCCGGGTTATATTCCTATCCATATGAGGCTACTGAAACCGATTATTCATTTGCTCTAAATTGGTGAAAGAGGTACATGTTTATAGAACAAAGAAGTTCAAATATTGTTCAAAATTATAGATATAATGAAACGTTGATTCGATTTAAGTAAATAAAAAAGTTTTTGAAAAGTGCATTGTTTTAGAGTGAAGCTTAATTTTGTCTTTTGATCTTATTAATTTTCTTTTACTGGTGAAGGGTGCATATTCGTGTTGTCATATCAGCCATCCTGATTTACGTCTTCCATTTCTCTCTTGGTTTTATCACGAGAATGCGAGAGATACTAAGGTCCCCTAACTTGGTATCTCTTTCCTGGAACATTGTTCGCTAAGGATTTCCATCGAATGTGTGGCACGCTTAGTTCATACATACCTGTAGATCCGTGTTATCAGTTGAAAAAACTTTCTTTTATATTTACAGCAGTGATTGACTATCCAAAAGTATACAGTTTTGTATTAACTGTATATAACATTATCAAATAAAAAAACACATCGGAATTTGAAATTTTATGTGTTATCAAGCAATAAAATACAACGCTCAAGAAAATGTAATGCTTGTTTATAGAATCACCATGTGCTTTTTTTTCACTTTCGAACATTTAAAATGGCAGTTAAAACAACAGTCACACAATTTTATGAATATGTTTCTTGCGGCAGTTTCATCGGAAAATTCATTTTACCCTTCATTTGACGAAGTTGCACCACGATTTCTATGTTCTCTCTCTCTCTCTCTCTCTCTCTCTCTCTCTCTCTCTCTCTCTCTCTC
>JAGDQP010021296.1:13142-31931 GCA_022664845.1 Lepisma saccharinum
CTCTCTCTCTCTCTCTCTCTCTCTCTCTCTCTCTCTCTCTCTCTCTCCGTGTCTTCTAAGCATGCACCAAACTATCTTTGAAGAATTACTTTTACCTTCCATTGTTTTCTTAAATCCCATTGCAATGATGCGCTCAGTTTTCATGTACTTGTGAAAATACAAAGAGTTATATTCTCACATTATACATATGACAACGATCGCATGTTTCCCTCTGTATGGTTGTAGTTACTGTAGAATTGTTCTTCGTCTAACTGTTAAACAGAAAACACAAGACGTTCTTAGAAAGTGTAATGAATCAATCTCAAACGAAGAAGATATTTTCATGCGTTATTGAATCTGTGTATGTAAAAGACTTGTTAAGGAGTTGAATATACATTATTCCACACAATATCTCAAATATTGTTTCGCATTATTCACATATGTGTAACAATATTCTTTCAAGCATCAAACCCACATTCAAAAAGTTTATTCATTTAAATTTCTATCATTTCCTTCTTTCTGCTTAGCAGGACTACATTTTCAATGTAACTCCGAATCCCATAAATCTTCTCTAAAAATATCGTAAGGTGTCGAAAATACATTAACAAATCACATCAAATTATAAATTCTGTCACTAATCTTAAAATTGTACATGAAACCTATTGATGAAGATCACAGCAACAGCCAGGCTTCATGACATACTAGGGGTAGTTGCAGGTGTCATAGGAGAGCTCTGTATATGTTAGTACATTGTGATTTACTACTAATTTTGTTGTATGCTTTCAAACTGTGAGACATCGCTGCACAAATGTATCATGAAACGTAATGCATCGCTGGTTTAAAATATTTGTGCCGGGGACCACAGCCTCCATGATGCCAAGCTTGGTCACGGGTGTATAACCAGGCTTTAAAGGCATATGTAGAGGCAAGCCCGGCAGTTCAACATTTCTAGTTCAACCATTTTCGAACATCTACAGCAAATAAGGAAAGTGAAAACTGCATTACGAGGGTCACTAGATAAGTTCTGAGGCAGACAGAAACTAGCACTGCAAACTGCACTTTAACAGTTTATTCTTTAGTTCAGAATGGTTAGTGGTGTCCTCAAATCTTGCAACATTAAATTAACTCATTTTCCGACGTCATAGAATGATCAAAGTTTGCCCAGCGACGTACGTCAGGTGACAATACAATATTCCATAGTTACTTCCATATATTTCTATATATTTATAAATTTTAAAAGCATACTTCAATATTTTTAATACGTACTTCTTTATCCTAAAATAAATACAAGTCGACAACAATATTAGGTTTGACTGGTTGCAGAACACTTTAAGATTTGGATAACAAATCATTAGCTTCAGGAAAAGTATCCGAACACGGAAATAATTCGAAAAAAAAAATCCTTTTTAAAGATATACTTTTCTTAAACAACTCGTACTAAAATGTAAAATTAATTTTGTTGATTCATCACTAAAAAGGAAAGCATGGGGCACGACAATTCAAGAATGTATAAAATGACTATATATGAGAGCGCGCTCCATGTTTTTCTTCTTGGTCATGCATCAACAAAATTATTTTTTTATTTTTAGTACGAATTGTTTAAGAAAGGTATGTCTTTAAAAAGGTTTTTCATTATTATTATTATTTTATTCAAGGTATTGAACATGATACTCTATGCATCGTTGCACTTGCTGGAGTCATCTTTGGAAGCAGCCACACTACTATGTTTCCGGTACTACCCTATCTCTTCTTCATAGGCCACAACAGCTTCTTCAAAGCTGGAAAACTGTTGACAACGTAGGCGATTCTTGACGGTAGGGAGCAGGAATAAGTAGCAGAGTGCCAGGTCGGGACTGTATTAAGGATGTGTCAATAATTTTGCAGGGGTACCCTCGAAGAAAGTGATTGTTGCATTTGCTGTGTAGGCGGACGCGTTGTCATGATGAAACAAAATTCCTGGCAGGACTGTCGTCAGTCGTCTCTCCTGGACGCTGGGGAAAACTTGTGGAAGCTGGACTTTCGTGTGGCCACTATTCTTTCATTTTCGAACACCACAGTCGCGATGTGCCCACTTATTGACAAGAAAGTGGCGACAATTCTCTTCCCAACACTTCGAGGTCTCTTCACTTTGGTTGGAAGCTGATCGTCTGGGAGACCCAGACCGAAGACTGAAGCTTGGTTTCAGGATCAAACTGGTATATCCTGGTTTCACCACCTGTAACGAAGTATGACACCCGCCGAGAGGCCCCATTGTTGAAACGTTTCAGTATTTCTATGCACCATTCTACTTTTGTGCACTTCTGCCCTCCGGTACGCGTCAAGAAGAAATTTTCCTTTCTCTAAGATGATCCTATAGGACGGTAGCAACACTCGGCGAACTAATCCCCCAAGACCACCTCTAAGTTCTTCTAGGTTAGTCTTAAATATTTCCTTATCATTAAATCCACCTGAGACACATTTTATTGCGTCACAATTGATGAAGGTATTCCACTCCTCTCCTCATCTTTAAGGGATATTCTGACCCGTCTCAATTCAGAGAACGAACAAAATACTGTGCCACACAAAGACGCAATGACTCCAAAGGCCTGTGCAAGTCGTTCAAGCCTCACTCAATCTTCATTTCAAATTATACAAAATCATGGCATCAAAATGTTGCATTTTGATCTCCAGCACGAGTCTCACAGAGCACACACAACACCACAACAACTTCACAAATCAACTGCTCAGACACGACTGATCCGATTTCCTTGTACTGCCAGAAGTGCCAGCGAGGCATACCGAAAAGCATGGAACTTTCAAGTGGTATACAAATTTATGACCTTTCTTGCGCCATTCAATCGTGTCTCAAAACTTATCTAGTGACCCTCGTACAAACAACATAAGCACCAGGTGCCGGATTACATATCGTACTAAATTACAAACTTTGCAATTTAGTTGCGGCGATTTGCATTAGAAGATTCAAAGTTCGAAGAATTAGATTGCGTTGCGTTGCGAACGCAAATTTGGTAGAGACTATATTTAATCCGGCCTCAGGTTGAGATCTACACAAGAAGCCTCCACTCGATCATATTGTGACGTGTGATAACAAGAAGATATTGTACGATAGTCGCAACCGAAGTAACAGTGGCTGAACGTTGGTGAAGGCCCTAAAAGCAACTTCCAAAACCAAAGTTGATAACACTTTTTTTTTTTCGTTTCTAGTGTGGTAGATAGCACTGAGTGTTGTTCATTACAAGTTATTTCCTCCTGATAAAATCATTGTCGGTGTCTAACACTGTGTAGAAATTGACGAATGCATCGGTAGTTGTGTAAAATGTAGATCTCGTTAGACTATAGGAAAGGTAATCTGATCTAACATACAACACTAAACCTCACGTGGTAGAAATTAAGAAATAGAAGCTGAGTGATGTGAGGTATGAAATAGTTCGCATCTTCAATATTTTCCGGACTTAGCATTAACAGACTACCATATATGTTTGTACAAAGGCTTATGCAGCTAACTCACTTACTGAAAGAGAGGATGATCAAAAACAGGGATAGTGCAGAAAGTGTCTTTCGCTTTCCGGTACTTCACTGCCTCACGTTTCAGTAGGTTTCTGAGGTACACAAACGGTTATTTATTTCTCAACAACCTCGTATGAACCTGATCCAGTTAACTTCGCGACTGCTAGAATAAGTCTTATATCTTCTTCTGGTCGGTTTCAGTTTTTTATTTAATCTTCCCAAGGAAGTAATAGGACAAAACTAGCTTAATCCAGTATTTCTCCCAACCAAAATTGTAGTTTACTATTTATCCTACTATTGTAATGCTAATTGTACAAGTAACGCCCTCCCGATTCTCTGAAATGTTCCCCCGGTGCAAATTTTCTGAACGAAAGCCTGGCTTAATCAAGAATAGAAAATTTTCAAATTCAAATGTCCCACTCATAACTTCTCTTTCTATTTTATTCGGAGTAATTATAGTGTAATTTACTATACAATTCTAGTCCTGGCATCATCTTTCTCGAATTTGACTCAATCTCCAATTTCACCTGATCAAATTAAAGCTGAGGAAGTTTTAAAGGTAAAAGAGACTTTGTGGCAGGCCTCTCATGTATGGTTACTGTAGACTCTTCCAAAATGCACTGCCCGGTGGCCATGACAAACGTACACTCTGGCTGATAGTGAATTCAATAAAGTGTTCATTAATGTGTTATTGTTTTTCCTTACAAATAAACGTATGTTTTCAGACGTAGATAACACTATAAGTACTTATTCTTTTGAATTTAACTTTCTACCATTGTGCCCGTCTTTATGGACCAAAGTACTTTTAATCGGGCTTTCTGGGCGTTTCCAGATATCCTTACTCTTTCGCTAAGTTTGGTAAAAAATTACTCTGAACCACCGATAGGTTTACCTATAATAGTAATATTTAAAAAAAAAATGATTGTTGCAGATGTCAAAATTAAGTTGTTCTGTAATACATTCCGATATAAACTTCCATTGTTGTACTTCTGTGTGCTTTAACTTTAATGCTAAATTGTCCCTGTCCCATCAATGTCCCTAGCTTTTTTTTAAAATGTGGAACTATAGTTTTGTATGTAACATAGTTAATTTGGATAAGTTCTTACCAACCAACAATATATTTACTAATACTGGTATATGAACTATCCCTTAACTCTACTGGAGCAACAGCACCTTTCATTGCAGCGAGAACTTCTGGACCTATTTTTGTTAATATTAACGCTCTTTGCTTTTCGTGCGTTACTTCCTGCACTTAACTATACTTGGTTTGAATTTGTCCAAGTTATATTCGATTGACTCTACCCCAAGATAGAAATGAACAAATCGCACTTTCCCAATAATGATCTAACTTGTCCTTTATCAAACACTCACAAATCACTTTAATAGTACGTTTTAAGAATCCTGTTCAGGTGGTCTTTTCAGAACAATAAAAATATAAGACGATCTTGGAACCATTGTAACTGTTATTTATTCCAACCATCCTTGTAGCTATAATCTTCCCACAACCTAACGATTCCTTTTATTCGATCATGCGTAATCCGAAATTAGGTTAGGTGATTCGCCTTAATCTCTATTGTAGTAACTAACATTACAATCATTACTAATATACCATTATATTCATACAGTGTTCAGGTAGAAATATTGTTAACACTGCTCAGTAATCGTGACATTCCAAGAAACACCCACTATGAATACAGACCCTGCTGTTTAATAGATCATTTAAGCATGTAATTGTACGTAGTAAATAGTACAGATTCAAATATAAGACCTATGCAAATAAACACAGTTTCAAATAGCTACCCCATAAAGTTTAGTATACATGGTTGTTCACAAATATTGTTGCATATTATTTACGGAAAAGTATCATATATGCAATTATATTCATTCATTCTTTCAAGCCAGATACGTGGCCTTTCTTCGTAATTATAAATCATTTTCTCAGTGGCACACGTTAATTAACAACTATCTGCTATATGGTTTCCTAGAAACATTCTAACAAATCCCTATCCAATGCACAATATCAAGTAATTTCTATGAAAGATTCATCCATATAACTTCTTAACAAAAGTCACGATGTGGTATGAAAAGGCTGCTGGTTGCTATCTTCCTCCCTGTTTGAATTAATAATTCTGACATTTTGTTTCACAACACACAATCTTACATTCAATGTATAACTCTCCAAACCAGAACATCAGACAGTGATAGATGTATTCCGAGACAGGATGAAAAATGTGCACGTTAAACATACAGTCCCCCTTACTAAGTATTTTTTTATCGATAAATTCATACATACTAATCCTAATACTTCAATAAAATATGCTGTTATATCATTATCGTCCAAAAATCTGGTCTATTTTGATGTGTCATGAACAGTGAAAGAAGGAGGAGTCTGTTATTGCCACCCGTCTCCAAATATGATAGAATAAGTTTTTTTTTTTTCAATATTATCATATTAAACAGCAATTTTCAGTGCAAATTTGTGTAAGGAGACATTTTGATTCTAAAAGTGTCTGTTACCTTTAAACTGGCTTTCAAACTAAAACAGTATATCAATTCAAGTGGGCACTAGTGAGAAATGTGCCAAAGATTTCCATCGGGTGGTGTACAGAGAAATGTCCCAACTGAAAATATTCATTTGTTTTTTGTTTTTTAATTTGCTGGCATTAAACTTCTAATTTCTTTTCAATCTTATCAGAATCACATCCATCAAGAAGCGACACTGTTGCCAGCTGCTGGTAAACTTTGGGAAACATTGAAACAATATTTTTAATTTTCCCCTTTCTTCCCACATTTTATAGTAAAAACTTGCTGTCAGATCAAATTTTACTTATTCTACATTAATAGTTCATTGAAAGCAGCACGACAATTAGGAAATGCAGAGTAACGCGACACACAAAGTTCTGCAAATTTCTTCAATTCTTTTTTAGGTATGAAAAGGTTAACAGAAAATAGGGTTGGGAAAATGTTTAATAAAAGTTATTATTATTATTCTTTTCGAAAACTGTATGCAACTGTCAAGACATATTTGCGATCTTTATGTTTTCAATTCCGAAACTTTTTTTTCGATACATCGGAACGTAGTAAAGTGTCCGTTCATTGTCAGGAATTTAATTTAAATTTAATTCCTTTAGGCAACTTTGGCTCAGGCCGCACGTATGATGATGGGAGAATTGGTGTAATGAAGAAGGTGATTGGAAACGGGAAAACCCCGAGAAAGTCCACGCACACGGTGTTTTTCCACCACAAAATCCTACATGGCATGAGCAGGAATCGAACCAACGACCTCAAGCACCAGTGGTGAGCGATCTACCATGTTTTTTTTCTGTCAGGAACCAGAAGTACTGTTCCAAAGCAAAATTGATTGCAAAGAATTATGAAAGAATCTGTTGTTGGAACAATAAGTGAACAGAATTTCGACAACAAAAACAGTTATAGAAATTATATCTTCTTTGGAAGAAAACAATAAAATGATTCAAATGTGAATCGTAACATGCCTAGGGAAATCGGTAGCGTGATCAACACAACGTTCACTATATTTGAATAAGCATTACATGACAAGAAATCCGAATAGTAATGGCATTTATTTTAATAATGTGTTTTCGTGAAACATTTAATTGTTAAAAATGTTTTCGTTTCGCAGTAACGCAAAATGTGTGAAAAATAAATAATAACTTTCGGGATTCAAATGTACTCCTAGATAATATTAGTAATAGTAACTTGGAGTGACAGTGAGGAACCTTTCTTGAAAATACAAAGTGATAAACAGTATTATTATTTTGAGAAGGAAACTGAAAAGGAACAGAAGGTAAAAAATAAGTTTATTTCTAAATTACTCGTAAATAATTTTATTTAGTTACTACTGTAACTTCACTTTGCTTAAATTGTATCTTTCCTTTCTTGCTGTTAGCAATATATGAGTTATTTCAGGCGACATTCAAACGAAAATATTGTATTGGATGAAGCAAATATCAATTTTCTTCAATATGACAACTCTTTAATAATTCGCAATATTATCCTACTGTTGTTTTAGATTAATTTTCATTATGGACTGAAGAAGCAACTATCGTCTAAGTACATCGCATATCTGAGGAATGACGTATGTAGACGATCATTTTTGCCAGGAAATTGATTGGAAAAGTAGCGACTACGTCTTTCGTTGAGGCACTATTACGGCATTCATTTGGTGAAACTTAGGAACACATTGGGTAATCTCAGTCAGGGTGACCGGCAACAAGGTTCGAACTCACGTACTTTGCGATTGTCGATCCGAAATTCCTGTCATTAACCAATGCACCATGGTTGCTGTTGAGTAACTAGTATTCGAGAGCATGTGTAGTAGACCAATGTTATATTTCTTGTGAAATTTAGTAGTTGTGATTGTAATAACTGCAAATTTCAATATATGACATATTTCATACATTCATCACTACATGTCGCCATGTCAATATTGATCGTTTGGTGTTAGCAAACCCTGGCCATGTTTATTTTTGTATTTTTCGCTTATATTTTGCAGTTGGGAACAAACGTGAACAGTTATTTGTTAAAAGAAAATAACGAATTTTTATTTTCAATTTAAATAAATATTTTGTTACTCTTAAACAAACATTTTCTCTTTGTAGAAGATAGGTTGAGAAAGAGGCAACATAAAGTCATTATAGGGTCACAAAGAGCAATACACCACAGGCTTCAAGTGCATTGGCATACTGTTAAACTCTATTTGAAAGAATTTATTTACATTTCATGTATTTTTCTAATTATCTTTGAGAGAAATTGAATATTTTTTCTGACATTATTCGATACGTCACAACAAGCACTGAGTAATACTGGTTGATTTACGTAGACAACTTTCTGTTCCAATATTTATCTGCCTCAGTGTTAAAGCGTTGGCTTTAAATTCGGGAGATCGTGAGTTCAATCCCAGGGGCCGACTATCCTAACTGAGGCTTTTTCTAAAGGGCTTTCATCAGTTACACCAGGCAAATGCCGGGTTGGTACCTTCAACTTAGGCCGTGACCGACACCTTCCCGCATATTTTCCTCTTCGCGGCCTGAGCCTTAGGTTCCTAAAGGCCATAAATAAAATGCAATAGTGAGCATTATTTGGACAGCTTTCACTACCTTTTATGAACTATAAATGAAAATGTATTTCTTTATTCTAAATTTAAATTCTTGCAATTTTCTTTTTAAAGCTGAAGCCAAACCTGAAACCAAATGTACGGACTCTTTTCATTTCTTTTTATATCACGGTTGCCGCCACCCTTCTCTTCAATAAAAATCGGTACATGCTCTGTGCCAGGGGTCTGAATGTCATAAAGAGGTAAGGAGTACTTCTAGGTACGTATTAGTCATTGATTTTGGCAGAGGTCCACCGTCCATGGGCTTTTGGAGGAATCCAAACTGTGTCCGACTATGATGTAAATTACGTCTAAAACTATACCATGCTTCTGCACAAATTTCTGAATTTCGGGGAGTTCGGAACCACACACGGACGCAACCTCTATATACGTTTCTGATTTCCAATGGGAAAAGTTTACTTAAGCTTAGGGTCATCCTGGACTTCTTCTGAAGTTAAAAATTGCTGCCGATTTAGCTCAAATAAGTTGTAACATTTCTGATTAATTACTTCACCAAAAGTTTTTTGGGTCACATTTTAAAACTCTCCTACATCTTGTCAAAGATGGTTCCGGGAGCATGAACATAGAAAAACGTTGTGATTTATGTCATACAAATTTGTATTTTCCCTAAGCTTCTTGGGAAGATGTAAAATTAGTTTTGAATTCAGCTGTAAATCTGTCTGTAACTTTTAATAATTAAGTCTTTTTACACGTACAAACTTATAAGAAATACTGAAAGCAATTTTGAAAATAACAAACAAGTGACAAATATACAGAGGCAAGTAATATTCAAAAATTTATTGTTCTCCGAAAATCCTACATATAGCCTCAAGTTTGAACTGAATCTTCTGTGCTTAAGAACTGAGCTTAAGAGGAGAAACTAGTAAACAAATAGAAAAAGTTAAAATATTTTTTGTATGTCTCATGGAAATAATAAGCATAGTTTGATGCCTCTAAGATTAAAATTATCAAATAATAAAATATTCTTTATGTTTCAACTCTGAACGATGAAAATCGGGACAATCTGCGTCTCGATGAACATTCAATCGGGTCACAAGACAACGGACCAAAAATCGGTACGGTGCCAACAGGTGGCAACCCTGGTCTATATATGCATTCCACAAGTAGTGACAATTTGTTCATAATTACGGAATATGTAATTAAACCGTTGAGAAAAAGAAAACAAGCGAGTGGGGCAGTTTTCTAAGTCTACTTTATCATGTTCCATCTTTTGAATGTACTTAAAGCTCAGCATAACGTTTTCTGAAAATCAAAGAATTATTGACTTTCTAAGAAATAAATTATCTGGTGATTTCATTGTATTGCGCTTTGGAAATACATTTGTAGGTTTCTTATAAAGTAGGATACAACAAGAACGCAGATATTCCATCTACCATATTATCAACAACAAGTGGATCTAATAAGAGAAATCGAAGAAGCAACATTCCCTTCCTACAAAAATTAGGAGGTTCTATCCAATTCAAAGGGAGGGAGAGAGAAAGAAAGAGAGAGTCAGATAGAGCTTCTTGAGCTCCTTTCTTAACAAACGCCGAAGAAAACGAAAGAAAAAGAAGATGAATCTAAGGAAACTAGATTCAGAATTATTTACGAACAAAAAACACATAAATTCAACTCCTGTTCTGTCTATTGACAGTAATTTGCTCGTTAAAGTAGATATTGCGCGATGATTGGGAGCCATTTCTTTCAATACAAAGACGAAAACGCAAAATTAGATAATTATTTCTGAGTTCATTTTTCACTTCCGATGTTAAATCCCGTAATATATTTAATTATTTTGTTGTTTTGTTATCCGATCTAATGCCAGATTAGCAAACACTACTTCCTCATTGCAAGTTTTCAGAATCATGGAACAACATTCACGTAACATTAAAAACTTTCACAGTTTTTGTCAGTTGGTAGAAAATGAAATACATTCAGCAGAGTAGTAAACATTAGGAAAAATTCTACATTCTAGAATAGCTACATTCTAGAATATATTTGATGCACAATAATTCTATGGGTCACTCAGCAAAATATAATCGAATATAATATCTATTAATTATAGTGTTTAATTACATTATAATCACGATTAAATATCGCAATGTCATTTTTAACATATTAAAAGACTTTTGAAACCAATATCAGAGCTGAAAGAGGGTCACTTAAGGTGACCTGGTAACTCGGCCTGACCTGAACATAGGTGACCTAATATTCCGGTCCGAAACCTGACTCAAATGACCGATTGACCCGGTCTGGGAAACATAATTAACTGGAAATTCCGACGTAATATTTTTCGTGCTCTGGGGGTAACATATCTTGTCCTGGCAAGCGCTCAAAGAAACACTGTTCAAACGCAAGGAAATAATTAGAAAATCATGTTTTGTCCTTTGGGTTACCGGGTATAAATCGGATCATCTGGTCAGGACCTTCCTGAAGCCCAGATGTGGTCCAAAATTCGACCTGAATGAGGGCCGTAGTGGTCAAATGGTATAGGGATCGCCGTTTCGATCCTTGCTCACGCTATCTGAGCTTTGTGGTTGAGAAACATCGTGTGTGTGGGTATCTCGGGCTATTTCATTTCCCTACCACTTTCTTCATTCCAAACATTTATCCTATCATCATTTGTCCAGTCTGAGCCAAAGTTGCCTAAAGGCCTCAAAAATTGTTTTATTAATTCGACCCGAATGGCCCGGAGGCTCGTTTCAGCTCTGACCATTATTATTAAACGTAGGTCGTTCCATAGATTAATTTCTCGCGCATAAGGAAATTACACCGAGCGGCCGTAGTTCAATTGGTAGCTTGCTGGCTTGCATTCGGAGTGTCCTGCAAACGATCCCAGCGGCCGGTCTTCCAAAAATGCTAAAATATCATAAATACAATTCAATTTAATTCAATATTACTAAACTACATGACTTAAGTTAATATTGGGAAATCAGTGTGAAATAATTATCGATCCTACTTCTTTATGCAGACAGCTATTAATTTTTAACTCTTACAATTCCGATATGAACTAATGCAGCAACAAAGTAAACAAGATCGTACCCGTGAAATCAGTCTCCTTTTCATCGGACTTCACATGACAACAGTAGCAAGATACATACTAAAATACAGAGATGAGAGAAATGGCCCGGTTTGTGAGAAAATGGATGGACAGTTTGGTGATAATTGTAAAGAAGACCTCAGTAGTTCTGTGGATAGCGTTAAGCCATCCACGATGTTTTGGGTTTGAGTCCCGCCTGGGACATGAATGTTTGTGGATGTTAGCCGTACTGTACTCGTATTGCCAAGACGGGTCGAAATCCATAGGTACTAAAATGACTCATACAAAATAAAGTATACCAAATTTTAACGGGGAATAAGCAGTAAGAAATACTAAATATGATCAGGACTGGATTAAGCTGTTTGGGGGACCCCGGTCTATTGACTCTATTAGGGCTCCTATTGCCTGTCCCCTGTGCACGGCCGACTGAACATCATTGTGGACCCATGAACAAAACAATTTACTAGGACCCTACCTGCACAGACACCCATGAAAACGGTAAATGCACTTGGATCGTGAGAAAAATTCATTATTTGTAAAATAAACATGCATTTTTTTTTTATTTTTATCTAATGTTAGAAAAAAAAGTAAAGGGTAAGTTACACCACAAGCAGCTACACGAACACGAATCCCAATGATGTCTATTTATCCCATTATCCCAATGATGTCTATCGCATTCATCCGATTTTTTCTTTTTTTTTTTTTAAATGTAAGTGAAGTAAGGATGGAACCTACATTTTTTTGGTAAAATGACATTTGAATCATTTAGTTCAATGGAAATGAGACTTGAATTCGAGATCACAAGTAAGAAAAGCGAGCGTATTAATAATCTCTCACGGTCAGACAAACTGAAGGTCCCGTGTTAATGAACTATTGTAGAATTTCCATAAATCACTTATTTTTCCTCTTCTTTTTTTCAGTTTATGCGATCTACGAAATGTATACAGAACACTATATTTTTACGTCAACGCTGAATACTGAAATTAGGAAACAGATTTAAATAATTGCCCTTGTTTTGGCTCTAGTCTTTTTTTGGATCATTTTGAAAAATGGCTTTAGGATTTGTATGATTGCACTTTCTGAACATCATGTTTATACAAATAGTTGCGATCTATAATTTTTATTTATGACTTGGGATGTAACCCTGATATTATTTACCTCTGTTATATAGGCGGTAACATCGCGGACTTCGAATCGGTAATGGGTAGGCACGCGTGTTTGAAAACCGCGGCGGACCATCCTGATTGATCTTGTTAAGGTCTATCAGTGTCGCCAGGCAAATGCCATAACCTTTAAGTAATCCCCTGGCCACTAACTTCACCATCCTTTCCCCTATCCAAACCGGCGTGGACCAAAGGTGCCTAAGGGCCATACATATAATTCAGTTCCAACCTCAAGGGTCGTACATTAAAGTGTTAAGCAGATTGCCTTTTGAAATTTAATTTCTGTTAACCTGTAATAATAAATAAATATTAATATAAAACGAAAAGAGGCGGCAAAACCTACTGGTTATTTGCCTTACCGTTGGTGATATGTTTCAGTGATTTCTATATACCATCCGTATGCTGTTATTGTAGTGATATAACTGATGTTAAAAGCGATTCATTTTTAAATTAACATTTTTTTTTCTTTTGCTGTAAGCAATGCAGGAGTGCGTGAATTCATTAGTCAACTTATTAGATAATCTCTGGGGAAAGTTTTAAAAGATACAGAGCTAAGCCAGTTTCGGTAATAAACCCTATCATTTAGAATAGAACTAAAATCGGATTATGTAATAAAAAACGACAGGTTGTTTCTTATTAAAAATTAAATGTAATAATGAAGTAGGAAACAAACCGTGTTACTGCAGCTTTGAAAGTTTTTAAGTTTTTATGAAAACACTTCATATTTCCTTGTTTTCATTTATTCGTTTTCTTCTTCCCGCATGGTTCTGTGACGAAATTCCATAACTTGAGATCGTTATGAGGGGGCGGTCAGTGGTTGAACTCTGCGAACAATCACCACATTATCTGATGTTTTCTAGGTCTTTCCTCACTCTCACGAATTTAATACTACAATGGTACCTAGGCATTTTACGTTCAACAATCCTCTCCCCGAAATTATGTTCGCTTAGTAGCATGATTCCTTACTTGTGATCGTATTAGATCATACACACTGTACATTTCTTGTACACTTTGAATGAGTCTTTTTTTTTTACATTTTGTGTACAATATTTTCCAATAAACCATAGCGAACTCATTTATACATTGGAAATCTTCAATATACAAGGAGAAAAGTGAAGAATGTAGCTCACTTGGTTAAACCAAAAGGCTATTACTAAGATCACGTGGTGTTAATCCCGCTCTAGCATTTTCGTTCTGGGGATTGAAAAAATTCAATCTGCAAGAACTAGTCTGTCGCACCTAAAAAAACGGAAGTTCGGGATAACCCATTAATTTTTATTAAACAAACAACGAGGAGTCCGAAAATCACATCCGTTCATTCATCCGATGTGTCGTTTAGCTTCTAGAAAAAAATAAGTTTTAAAGAAAATTATTCAAGAGGGGGCATGTGCTATGGCATTAATTTCTTGAGATTAAAATCAAGAACGAAAATTCTATTGCTGTGATGTCGTGAATGAAATTGTATATACGAGTTAGCCCATTCACTTTTAATGATAGTAGTAATAAAACCGTCCTTTTCCCGAAGTAGGACTAAAACTGGCTTCTACCTTTTCTAGGCTACCGAAACAACTTATTCAAACACTTGACTTGTTTCAAGATGTGTACAAAATGTGGCCGACCAGATATCCATGTGGTCTGAGGCGTTAGGCCAGTGACTCGTTCGCGGGTTCGAATCCCGCCAGGGGCATGGATGTTTGGGAATTTTAACTAGCATTGCACTCATATAGTCGTGACGGGCCGAGTCGAAGTTACTAACATAGACCATACAAAATAAAGTTAATCAAAGTTTTGTACAAAATGTCTTCAAGTAGAGTTCGGAGGTAAAAAAAAATAATGGAGTGAACAAACTTTATAAGCTTTGCTAAACTTTATTTTGTATAGGTAATTTTAGTAACTCTTCACTTCGGCTCGTCTCAATTAAACGAGTGCAATGTTTATTAAAATCCACAAACATCCATGTCTCAGGCGGGATTCAAACCAGTAACCTTAGAGACGCTGGATAAGACAGCTAGCTATCTCGATCGAATGATCAAAATTGACTTGTTCAAAGTGTAGAAGAAATGCACTTTTTCTAATAGTATTTGGTTCTACAGGCTGTAAAATTAGGTTACATATACAGGATATTACGACAATATGGCCCTGTATCCATCTTGATTAAGATAAACACATCTTTCTGACAAGGCTTATTATACTTTAATAACAAAAAGAAACTAAAGTGTAATAGTTTTGGAAGTATCCCACCCTCCTTCTTCAGACTGCACTCTACGACTGCAGACTGCAGCCTTAAGAGCGAGGTGGTATACTTTCGAAACTCTTACACTTTAGTTTCTTTTTGTTCTTAAAGTAAAATCGGCCTTGCCAGAAAGCTGTGATTGTTTATCTTTAAATATACAGATTAAACAAAGCACACATTTACTTTTTATTCTCAATATCAATAAAAATGATAGACTGCCCGCTAGTTGCAGAGTTGAACTTTGAAAACGTTCTCTAACTTTAAAGACGATAAAAATAGTTGTCAATGTTATACAGATATTCGCTTGTCTGAAAGTACTAAAAGGACCAACTCCCGTAGGCTTATGGTTACAGTTGCTGATTTCGGATAAGCACTGTGGAGTCGGCGTAAGTTCAACTCGCGTTCGTGCCGACTATCCTCATTGAGAATTCCCACAGTTTCCTCACCCCACCAAAGGAATGCAGGAACCGTACCTTGAGTAGAGGCTCTGGCAGTCTGTATTCCTGCTTCCGCATCTATAGCAAAGTGTACGGCGTGATTACATGTTGCTTAAACCGTTTTACGGGTCTTCTCTTTAAAATAAACCTTACGTATTTAATGACGAGGTAGAGCAGTCGGTAGGGTGTTCGCCTTGTAATCAGGAGGACACGGGTTCGGTTCTCAGTACCGACTATACTAACTGACGATTCCGCTGGTTTCCCTCGATCACACCAGGTAAATGCTGGAATGGTATCTTTAATAAGGCCAGTGTCGATTACTTCCAAAATCCTTCGTCTTGCTATTGTTATATACATGTATGTCATTGTAAAATGGCTGCGATTGGACTTGTTAAATAAGTAACTTATAAGCTTTTGCACTTAATAGTCAATTCGTTATTTACAGTATATAATGTTCAACATCTGCATGACTGTCATGTTTTTCTTTGGTTCCATTATCCTTAACTATGACAATGGCGGAGATTGTCCCGAGCCATAAATGCCTAAAGGTAAAAAAATAATTCAATTCAATACAATTACGAAAATTATTTTGAAATGCAGTAACTGAACACATGCTTTTTTTTTTTTTTTTTTTTTTTTTGAGGTATCTAAGTTGAGAATTAAAATGACAATGTCTTTCCAGTTAGTAGCAAATACAGCACTCGCTGTTTAATCGTTCTGCCTGAGAAATGTATTACTATTTTTCTTGTCCCTGGTTCTAAGTTTAAGAACTTCTCTTGTTAATATTCTATGTATTCCGTAAGCAGTTCTACAATCATATACTTTAAAATGCCTTTAAATTATACTTAGGAAAATTTTACTATGCAATTGTCAATTGCTAAATTCATAAATAAAAGTGTTCTTCGCTATGAAGATTTCTGTCCCTACGTCAATATTGGAAATTATGTGAAAGTACTAATCGAGTATATATGAGTGTTTGGAGATTTGAAGCCAGTTGTGGACTATAATCAGCACAAAGATCTAAAGTGTTAGTGGTTAATGAGTGGTTCCGCTGGTCCTCTTGTAATTGAGGGTTTGCAGGTTCAATTTCCGGCTTAAACACATTAAATGTAGTGGTTCAAAATCGACTTAAAACCGTATGTTCCGTATTCTGGATGGCACCACCATTCGATGGCGGATATGACAATCCATTCGGAGGTAAGGGACTCATCGAGTCATAAACCCGTCTACTGTCATAACACCAATCCTCATTATCGGACACTTGTTCCCGAACTCTATGTGGCAGACACGATAATCATTAGTTATGCGGGTAAGAGCAAGCCTCATGTGTAAATTTAACACTGATATACTTTCAGAACATATTTTCTACAACTAGGCGAATATCAAGATGCTATACGCTGAACATGTCATGATTTGATTTTCCAATCCTTTCCACAGAAATTTTGCACCCTTACAGAAAGGAATATAATTTCTGAATCTTTTATATGATATAATCTTATTTAGTTTCTCTTAATGTTTACTTTCATAATGTCTAATTAAGACAGGCGTTAATCTTCTCCAATACTTGAGCGTGATCTAATTTTGAAAATTTAAGATACAAGAAATATAAAACAATACACGTATGTTTAGTATTAATTTATAAACTTGATCTATTGAAAGTATGATTTTTGATGAGCGAGAAAAGAAAAATAATTTCGTACTGTGTGAGCACAGCATACCAATAAGTTCGTGAAGCAAAATTGTTCAGTAAGTTTTATCATATTGTTTTAAAAGATCTAATCTAAAGTTTATATCAAATTCAACTTATCTGAAATACATTTAAACTATTTCGGCAAGATAAACTTCGATGTATTTCTACGTACTTACTACTTAGTGATTAAATATTTTCAAGCAATATTTTATTATTTGCAAAGCTTGCGTTTTATGTTATAAGCTGGAGAGAAATTTAATAAAATAATAATATGCACTGCTTCCAATTTTTAACAGTCACTATTTTTCCATCGTAAACAAGAACACATAAGTAACAAAGACTGCACCAAGTGAAACGATGAAACAACTTGCACTAAGTAAAGAAGAAACACACACTCCACTAACCTGAAGAACTAACATGATGTCCGGTTCCTGTGTTCACAAAGAAAGCACTGACCAACCGCCGGAAGGCGTAACCTTTCTTTATATACTGATGACCTCTAACAATGGAACCACGTGGATTAGTTATTGAATTTCAGTTCGTCTCACTTACTTGGCAAATACTACAGTTTTCAAAATAAGTGAGAGTTTGTCTGCTTTGGCTGTCTAACATACATATGTGTATGTGAATTTGAATGCATTCTAGCTTCAGCGGATTGTTTTGGAGATAGTGTCACATAGCCACTCTCTCGCACTCACACTTGTAAACACATACACACGTGTACACAAAACTTGGCGTGTGTGGAATCCCTTGTTAATAGTAGCAGTAGCAGTAGTGGTAACTGGAAAACATCCAACGACGATCGAGAGCTTATGGTGCTGTTTGCCATTGGCTGAAGAAAGGCCTTTTGCAATTATTCTGTCGCCTCCACGATCTTAAGCCAAGAAACCCAGTTTTCGTTCTCTACACAATCGTCTGCCGATTCACGTGACTGGTTCAGAAAATTTCACCTTGCTGGAGGCCATGGTGCTTTTTTCTTTTTAATCTCCTCTGCCTTCTTTGCTTCCTCAATGACTTCTTCTCTACCTTTTCCATGTAGTAAAACAGTGCTGCTAACTCTGGTTCTTAACCGTTATGTTGGAAAGGTCATGTACATCAGACAGGTTTTCAATCATCTGCTTTACCTGGAAATGAATATCGCCTTTATTAAGTACCATAAATAGGAAAATATAACATATATAATATGTTCAAAACGAAAAGAAGAAATGAATATCGTAAGAGCGAGTCCCTCGTCTAAGCGAAGAGTAAAGAATTTTATTTTCCTGGTCTTTCAGAATTCAACTTCGGAATCTGTGGTTATGTGATGTTTAGTGTGTTTACATGGATTTGGGCTTAAATTAAAATTTTGGTCCATAATGCATTTTAACAATTTTTTATAGAGGCGGATTTCTGGGCTTTGCATTTTAGAGGTAGGGAGATAAGGACCAGTTTTATAGTCTATGTTCATTTCTATGAGAAAGTAATGTTAAAAAGAAGCCCTTTCTCCCTATTTACTTCTTGTCTGTATCTCCCTATCTATTGCATTTATACGCAAAAGATGTAAAGAATTCCAATATAAAATTTAATATTACT
Source organism: Lepisma saccharinum (assembly GCA_022664845.1). Classification (NCBI taxonomy): domain Eukaryota; kingdom Metazoa; phylum Arthropoda; class Insecta; order Zygentoma; family Lepismatidae; genus Lepisma; species Lepisma saccharinum. Next base: position 31,874 of record JAGDQP010021296.1, read on the forward strand.
ATAAGTTTACTTCATGGTCTGTTACATGATTTCACATCGATATATGTGTTCCGTACAC